>PVKS010002070.1:0-125204 GCA_004027875.1 Aplodontia rufa | reverse complement strand
TGGGGCACTCCTGGGAGTAATTGCAATATCCAGAATATATACACATTTTATATTATTTTGTTAAAAACTTGTATGGTCATTCAAAAAAAAAAAAAAAAAAAAGAATGTGGGTTCAAACCCCAGCACCACGTACACAGTGAAGACTCAGAGCAAGGAAGACCACATGAAAAACTGAGTATAACTGATTCTCTTTCTCTTTCACTGTCCCTTTCTCTTTAAAAAGCAAAAACAAACAAACAAAAAACCCACAACTATTTCTTAAGACAGATGATTTAACCCCACTGGACACGCTACTGTCAGTCCTCTGCTGAGGAACTCACTCCTGACTATCTTCCTGGCAGATGGCCATCATGAGAGCCCGTTTTGTCCCTTGTAAATTGTTATTTTTTTATTTTTATTTTTTAAAGAGAGAGGGACAGTGAGAGAGAGAGAGAGAAAGAATCAATTTTTTATTTAGTTTCTCATGAACTTTCGTTGCTCAGACACTTCATTGTGTACATGGTGCTGGGGTTTGAACCCGCGTACTCGGGCATGCAAGGCAAGTGCCATAACCGCTGAGCCACTGCTCCAGCCCTGTACATTGTTATTTAATATTTATTTAAATCTGATAGTCTAGAGGGGCTTCAGCATGAAGAAGTTCTCCAGGAGTAGATCAAATGTTTCTTCTTTGATTATTATTTTGAAATACTACTCTAAATGAAATTCATAGATGAAAATGATTCCTTAAAAAATCATATTATTACATATGTCTTTGAAATAAATGAGTGATCAGAAGATAATTTCTCTTAGTTGTGATTTCAAAATATAGTTAGAACACATTTAATCATATGTAAATTGTCATTTTGACAGTCATATATGACAAGGATATAGTATACAAGATAGTTTTTGGGACGTGATCATTGTCATACATTGCTGTGTGCCACCTTGGATTCTCTGGCCTTCACCTGTCTCTAGAGTACTGGATTTTTCCACTATAAATGCCAACGTGACAATTTAGTTTGTTTGGCTTCTGGTCATAAGACATGGGAGGGAGCTAGTAGGTAGTTTCTTTTTTTCTATCCTCAAATGGACTTATAAGAAAGTTTTCTGCATAGCTTATCCCAATGACCGTGTCTGTGACAGGGCTCATTTGGTAACACAGTACCTTGCACTGGTTCCCAGACCCACCTGTAGCGGTTCTTTTCCCTATCACTCAACACTGCTCTGGGGTTACGCTTCCCAGTGAAACTTAGAACATAGGCCTTGCCTCATGTTTTCAAGGGAATCAGGTCCAGGATAAAAAGAGTTCCATAAGTGTTTAGTAAATTAAAATGGATAACAATTAAGCCTGGGTAATATAGAGGTTTGTAAGAAGTCATTTTTATTTTTCGGTGTTTCAGAAGGACTTGAACTGAACCTCTTGACCTGTTCATCTCATGACTGCCTCTGGCTCAATAGGTATTGTGCAGAGAGAGAAATAATCAACAAACCAAACCTATTATTCGTAGAAAGGGTCCACCAGGAGAGCTCATATTTCCCAAAAGGCTGATTTAATAGGGAAGTGAAAGGGTGAATTATTCTGGGTAGAAAAGACCAGGTTGTGGTCCTGAAGCCCATCTTTTCCTTAGAGTCATAACTCACTTCTAGATGAGTCATAGCCTACTAGATACCTCAGTGGTTAGGAAGAAAGTCCTTCATAGATTCTGGACTTCATTTTTTTCTTGCTAAGAAAATGAAAATGTTTCTCTAGTGTTCATCTGATTTTACTAGATGTGTGGTGTATGTGTGAGGCTTTAAAGACTGAACATGTGAGGCTGCTGTGTTAAAAGGACAAAGGAGAGAGAAGGGAATTTTAATTATTTCCTTTTTTTCTCCCCTCTTGCCTTTAGTGACTAGAATTGTTAGGAACTTACATAATAAGCTAAGAAAAATTGGTTAAGACATTCAAGAACTTAAAAAAAAATGATACCTAGCATCTGCTGTATGTTTTAGCGAATGCCTACACTCAGGGCCAAGACCTTTGTGCTCTTGGGAAGGCATGCAGGCATTATTACTATTTTTATTGTCATCACTGTTATTAATAATAAAGAAGACTGTTAGGAAAATGAAAGTAAGGAGGCACCGGCTGTGCTGACCTGCATGAAACCTTTTGCAGTTTAATGAAAAGAGACAAGAAGAGACATTTCAAGGATGACCTCGTGTGTGTGTGTGTGTGTGTGTGTGTGTGTGTGTGTGTATGAAATCAGGGGCAAGTTTTGTAGGCAACTTTTTAAAGAATTATGAGATCAACTGTATCCAGAGTAAATGACGTAAATTATAAGTTTGTATAATTTGACAACTGAAACGTATGAAAGAGAAATCATGGTAAGAAACTTGAAGTAAAAAAAATCCTGCCATACCTACTTTTATCAAGGTACATGTGGGGGAGATTTATTATATATTTTTTGGAAGTTTTATTATAAGTCAACTGATCAGGCACATGAATCATATCCAGAGATGTTACTGGAACTGGCTATTTGGCTCTTACCATCACTGGAGGTCATGCTTGATTTTTTTCACTGACCATAAAGATGTTTTAAAAGCAGTGACATAAGCTGTACTCAGTAGAGTCCACAAAGGCCAACTGAAGCAACAAATGTATTTAAGTATTTAGTCCAGTTAAGATGTGGTATTTGGGGTTGGAAAGGTGGCTCAGTGGTTATGGTGCTTGCCTGGTATGTGCGAGGATGCAGGTTCAAACTCCATCACCACGTACACATGTTGGAGCAACAAAAGTCCCGTGAAAAACTAAGTAAAAGTGATTCTGTCTTTCTCTCTCTCTCACTTAAAAATAAAAAAAGAAGCTGAATTAACTCAGCTTAAAAAAATGTGGTATTCATCTTCCTGGCTTATAACTTTGTTATAAGGGCAGAAATGCAGGGACATTCGTTTTGACTATAGTCATTACAAATGAGGCAAGAGAGTAGCGGAGCGTAAAGAGCTGCTGTGAATCCATATTGGGAACAGGAAGAGTTTGTATGTGTTTCATGTTGGAAGAGATGGAATGAGGATGGTTTCATGTGTAATATTGCAGTATTTCTAGACTGTCTGGTAGGAATGCTAGCCAGACACAGCTGATCTGGATGGAGGTGACATTGTCAAGTTGCATCAGTGTGTTAAGTCCTAAGTGCTCTATGTGGGACAAGAAGGAGGGTCAGCTCTAGGCAACATTCTTGGCTCCAGGTTCATGTAGAAGAGAAAGAATAGGGTTGTCCTAGTTTTGAGATTATGTAACACAACCATGCTAGTTATGTCCTAGCAATATTATCAGATGTCATAAAATATATGTATGGTAAAGATCCAATTTCACTTGAAGGAAAAACAACTAAAACAGTACTCTATGGCACAAGTAATAAGCAGGCATTAATCTAAATGACTTATCTGTGGAATTAATAGGTCACATTTGGGGGAGATAATTCTAATATTTCTTTTACTTTGTCCACTCTTTTGAAAGATCTGTAAATCTACTTGTTGAACTTAAGTCTGGGGCTGCCTTTGGTGCAAATGTACTTTCCACAACTTGATTTTCTGTAATCACAATACTCAGGAAAAACCTAATGTCACTAAATGGTCCTTTGATCCTGTCTTTTCATTTTCAAATTTGTCAAAATAAGTTATAATTCTATAACTCTCACTTGTAAGTTAAAGCAAACTGTCCGTTTTTCTGTTTATTTTTTCTCTTTACATGTTTCTTGATCCATGGCTCATCTTCCAACTTTGGAATATGTAAAACTCAGCATTCAATCGAGGAGAAGATGCAGTTAACAAAGATTAGCCTATGATTTTCTTATATTGTCTTTATTTTCCATATTATTGCTTCTGCTGTGAAGTACAATCTTAAAATCCTACATAAATAATCAAAGTTGTTTTCAAATATAACTTCTATTAATTAGTCTTTTGTCTCTTATTCCTAATATAGCAATTGATATCTAGTCCTAGGCCTTCAGTAGGTTCAAGAGCTTAAAACAAGAGCAGTTGTTAAAGGAAGGAGATAGACTTGGATTTCTAGCATTCTTCCTAAATTATACTTAAGAGAATCTGAAAGCCTAGTCTCTGGCAGACACAATATTTATGGCCTAGGGACATCATAAATACTGTAGGTTTTTAAAACCCCACCTCTGGCTGTAGGCCAGAGGTGAAGAGATGAAAAACATTCTTCTGAGAAAGATGTTGTTGGCCTTCAAATGTTTGGAAGGATTTTTTAAAAAATCAATTTATTTATTTATTTGTTTGTTTTTAAAGAGAGAAGGACAGAGAGAGAGAGAGGGAGAGAGAGAATCAATTTTTATTTAGTTTTTTTCACATGACTTTTGTTGCTTTGACACTTAGTTGCGTACGTGGGTGCTGGGGTTTGAACCTATGTACTTACGCAGGCCAGGCAAGTGCCATAACTGCCAAGCCACTGCTCCAGCCCCTTAAAAATCAATTTATAACTAACCCATGTCCATTAATAATTATCATGCACATCTACTACTCTCAGCAAAATCTGACACTGAGGAGTTAGCTGCAAGCTATTCCAAACTCTATTGCTAAATAATAACAGAAGATTCAGGGGAATTTTGTACCTAACCAGTTAACTTACTTGGGAGCTAGACTTCTTAAAACAGATCCTAGAAGACATTCCTTGTGCTTTGAAATGCAGAGACTGAAAGTGAAATAATGTTAATGATTGCTTGCAGAAAAGGAGACTAAAAAATGGAAAGATGGAAGACTAGAATGGGAATCTTTGTATTATTTGGTGTTTTTCCTGGGCCTGTAGTTGCTATAATGACTGAGCCATTTTCTTGCTCTATTTGCCTCAAAAACATTGAATACTATATGTTATAGGTTGAATTATGTCCTGCAAGAAGATTTGTTGAAATCCTAAAGTACAATGTCTTAGAACAGGATCTTTTTTGAAATAGCACATTTGCAGAAGTAATCGAATTAAAATGAGGTCATTAGAGTAGGCCAATATGACTGTTGACCTTATATTAAAAGTAAATTTTGGGGGCTGAAGCAGTGGCTCAGCAGTTATGGTGCTTTCCCAGCATGCATGAGTATCTAAGTTCAAACCCCAGCACCACATACACAATGAAGTCTTGGAGCAATGAAGGCCACATGAAAAACTAAATAAAATTGATTCTCTCTCTCACTGTCCATCTCTCTCTCTCTCTCTCTCTCTCTCTCTTTTTCAAGTAAATTTGGGAGATGGAAGATGGTGGACTGACAGATTGACTGCTTTGTGCTTGACTCTGTGAATGGAGGGAAAACTCTCCAGGACAGCTTCACCAATACGAGGGATGCAACAAAATCCCCAATCCTACAACAAAAAGATCCTAAAGAAAAACAAACAGAGAGCTCAGACCAAGAATTTGCTTCAGTTTAGGGAGTACAGAGAAACCTGAGCAGAACCCCACATGACACCTGTGTGAGCCCAAGACTCCAGTCCCATCACATCCGGCACACTGGTCTCCTCCAAAGACTTCACACCCAAACACTACCCAGCTACAATGCACACCTGCCTGGTACAGAGTTATTTGGCCCATCCCATCACCAAGGAGCCGAGATCCTAGAACAGCACATAGGTTGGTCCAGTCTGGGTGGACCTACTCCCCTGGGACCCTACCACCCAGTGGCATACTCCTACCACTTAGTTTCAACAATGCAGTGGGCAGCCCACCAATCACCAGGTCCCAATTCCGAATACTGGAACCTAGATCCAAAGGTGTAACAAAATAAGGCTCCAGGCAGAAACACTATTCTGGAAGAATCACCAGAGTGGTGGGGTCAGACTCACTCCTTGATGTGTAAGGAAGAAGTATCCAAAGAATGGTATAGCATTCACAAAAGGAACCCCGATTCAAAAATCCAAAAGAAGCTCTTTAAAGATGAAGAATCAAACTAGAAGAGGTTCACCTAAGATCCATAACTCCCTTAGCAAGGAGTCCACGGCCAAGGACCAGGAGGAAAATCTAGAACAAATAATCAATGATCTGATAATGAAAAGGAACAATGAACTAAAAGAAGAGTTAATTAAGGGAATAAATGAGAAAACTCAAGAGTTGAGAAACTCAGTCATCAAAGAAATAGACATACTCAAAAAGGAAGTTACAGAGCTAAAATCTGCAGTCAATGACATGAGAGGAACCATGGAAGAATTTAATAATAGACTAACTTCTGTAGAAAATAGATCCTCAGCTGTTGAAGAAAGAACTTCTGACAGAGAGGACAGGCTGAGCAAGCTTGAGCAAATGGATGACAAAAAAGAAAAACAACTTAAAGAACATGATCAGATTTTATTTTAAAGAGAGAGGGACAGTGAGAGAGACAGAGAAAGAGAGAAACAACTTTATTTAGTTTTTCACATGGCCTTAGTTGCTCCAACACTTAGTTTTGTATGTGGTGCTGGGGTTTGAACCTGGGTCCTAGTGCTTGCCAGGCAAGCGCCGAAACTGCTGAGCCACCACTCCAGCTCCACATGATCATAATTTTAAAAATGTCTGGGATGAAATGAGAAGAAACAATATGAGAGTAATTGGTATGCAAGAAGAAACTGAAACAAATGAATGGTATGAGGAACATCCTCAAGGAAATTGTTAAAGAAAGCTTTTCCTATATAAAAAGAGTTGGATATGCTCATCCAGGAAGCTTACAGGACACCCAATAGTACTAATCAAATGAGAAACTCACCAAGACACATCATATTCAAAATGTACAACAGGGATATCAAGGAAAGGATATTAAAAGCAGCGAGGGAGAAATGCCAGATCACATTCAGAGGCAAACCAATATGAATTACCTCTGACTTTTCAACCCAGACTCTGGAGGCAAGAAGGTCATGGAAAGAAATCTATCAACATTTGAATGACCACAACACATAGCGTAGCATACTATACCCGTCAAAACTCAGCTTCATACTTGAAGGGAAAATAAGAACTTCTCATGATAAGATCAAACTGGCAGCATTCATGAACAGAAAACCAGCCTTACAAAGAATCCTCAAAGATATGCTCCAGATAGAACAAGCAATCAATACCCAAAACGCACAAACAGAGGACATTTAATAAAGGTACATCCTATCAATACCCAACCAAGACAGCACAGAACTTACTAACAATACACAATGATATGAACCACATACATACTTCTACTATAACACTGAATGTGAATGGTCTAAATGCACCACTCAAAAGACACAGATTATCAGACTGGATCAAAAAACAAAATCCAACAATATGCTGCTTACAAGAGACCCACTTAACAGTCAATGACATCTACAGACTAAAGGTGAAAGGATGGAAAAAAATCTACCATACGTATAGCCCAAGAAAGCAAGCAGGTGTTGCAATATTTATATCTGAATAGTAGATTTCAAACATAAAATTAGCAGAAGAGATAAAGAAGGCTACTACTTAATAGTAAAGGGAACCCTACCATAGTAAATATATACTCTCCAAATAATAGTGTTCCCAACTATGTGAATAAATTACCTCATGACATAAAACCACATGTGGACCTCAATACAATAATACTGGGTGACTTCAACACTCCTCTGTCACCAATAGATCATCAAAACAAAAAAAAAATTAATAAAGAAATCTCCAGCCTAAACAACTCCATAAACCAAATGGACTTAACAGACTTATATAGAATATTCCATACCAAGTCAGTGGAATACACTTTATTCTCAGCTGTACATGGATCCTTCTCCAAAATAGACCAAATTCTGGTTCATAAAGAAAATCTCAGCAAATATTTAAAAGTAGGCATTATTCCACGTATCCTATCAGACCATAACACCATGATCCTAGCAATCAGCAGCAAAAATCATAACAGAAAACACATATTCGTGGAGATTGAATAATACCTATTAAATGAAGAATGGATCCAAGAAGACATTACAGAAGAAATCAAAAAATTCTTGGAAGAGAACAAGAATGAAGATACAACATATCGAAACCTCTGGGTCGGCATGAAAGCATGCTTAAAAGGAAAACTTATGGCACTGAATGCCCACATTAAAAAATCAAGAGCGACCCCAGAGAATTGCAAGTTCAAAGCCAGCCTCAACAGTTTGGCAAGGCTTGAAGCAACTTAGTGAGACTGTCTCAAAATAAAAAATAAAAAAAGGGATCAGGGATGTGGTTCAGTGGTTAAGTGTCCCTGGGTTCAATCCCTGGTACCAAAAAAAAAAAAAAAAAAAAAAAAAGTAAGAAAGAAATTTGGGCACAGATAGACATGCATGGTGGGAAGATGTTCTAAAAACAGAACACAGCTAAGTGAAGATGTGTAGAGACTGCAGTTTGCTGCCATAAGCCAAGGAATGTGTAGAACCACCAGAAGCCAAGACAGAGGCATGGAGCAGATTCTCTCACAGCCCTTAGAAGGGATCAACCCTGTCAAAAGTTTGATTTTTGAACTTCTAGCCTTCAATATGTGATAATAATTCTTTAAGTTTTTGGCGCTTCCTTATAGCAGCCTTAGGAAATTAATACATTGTACTTTTCATCAAACTTAGGAACTTCCAATCCTTTGCTATCTGTTGAAAAATATATTTTTTTCTCCAGAGTTTCTAAAATGCGCTTAACCCTATTCTCCATCCTCTTTCCTGTGCTTAGCTATGGATGAATAGAAAATAAATATAATGTCTGTTAAGAGGCCAAACTGTGTAAGTGAAGTGAATTGCATATGAATTGAATTGTGATGTAGATTACTTCATGTCAGGAGCAGTAAAACCTTAAGGCCTTAAGAATCTCCCACATGAAGGAACATTGATAGATCTTTCCTATGGGGAGGTGTTATCATAATAACCAATTCAAAGCAGAATGTTGCTTTTCTCCAAAGAAAATTCAAAGAGGGAGTCAATAGCATTAACCTTCACGGCAGCTAGTCCAAGATGAAATACTAGCTGGGGCATCAACCAATCAAACCATTTCATCCCTTGTGTTCTTGTGATGGGAAATAACTTAGTTCAGTATCTTTAAGATTTATTCACCTTGTACTTGTGCTGATCACATTCATTGAACTGCAAACTGGAGCCAAGAACTGTATTTTTGAAGCTGGGCTGGTGATAGGCGGATTGTCTTTTAGTCTTTGGAGTCAATTCAGCTAACTTAAATATTGAAGCATGCGTGTGTGTGTTTAAAGAGAAAGAGGGACAGTGAGAGAGAGAGGGAAAGAGATTATCAATTTTATTTAGTTTTTCATGTGGCTTTCGTTGCTCTGACACTTTTTTGTGTACATGATGCTGTGGTTCGAACTCACATCCTGGCGCATGCCAGGCAAGCGCTGTAACTGCTGAGCCACTGCTCTAGTCCCTGAAATATTTCTTGATAGTGCTCTAGGGACATTTTCATCATGAATTCTCGGTGATCAGCTGAGCCTAACCACTACATTTGGATGCTTTTCTCAGACAGGTAGATTCTCTTAGTAAAAATGACCCCAAATGTAGGTATGTAAGACTGATAGAAAATACTTATGTAGACATTTAAAAAATATAAAATATTCCTGGTGAAATTTAACTGAGGGCAACTTTGCATACTAGGGACCAGGGGTATAGAGAATAGAGAGGGGGAGGGGCGTGATAGGAGGGATGACAGGGTGGGGAGGGTAAAGGCAGGCTATATGATGTGTGCATGTATAAAAGTGTAACAACAAACCCCTTCAATATGTAAAACTATAATGGAAAATAAAACCTTGTTTAAAAAAATAAAATATGGCTGGTGAAAAAGGAAAATATAAAAATTTTGACTTGCATGTGTATATATTTATACCCATTTGGATATCTACATTTTAACTTAAGTTCAGTTGATATTATCTATACAGAGAGAATTAGACCTGTACAAATCCATTTGCATTTTCTTGAGTACTTTATACCACATAGTCCCTTAACAGCTAGATATTAACCTTCATCACTACTGCTAGTAGTTCTATCACTACCTCTCCAGTTCCCACTTGTGGGTATTTACTAAGTACTGTGCAACATGACAATTGCATTGTCTATATAGTCACCTTTAATTCTCTCAACAGCCCTGTGTGTGTGTGTGTGTGTGTGTGTGTGTGTATAAAATGTATATTTCATAACTAGGACACTAAGGTTTGGAGATATAAGCTATTTGGACGAGATGATTTGGATCTTTCTGACCCCAAAGCTTGTATTCATATCCATTTTGCAGTTCAGTCTCAAGTGCACTATTGGAAGCAAAAACAGTATGTTCAGACAGGTAATGACCCTACCCTGAGAGCTCAGTTTTAAGTTCATCGGTGCAGAACGGCATGCATTCAACGAAGCAGCAGAGTACCCCTGGGTCTGTACTTGCTAAAGTGGCAGCAATAGAGAGAGGCCATTCTTGGCACCAACCAGCTGTCCCTTAGTGTGTACCAGCTATGGGCCAAGACTGAGAACTTTGTATAATAAGGTCTTGACACAGGAAGTGAACATCTAGAACAACACTGTTGGGGCAAGAATATGTAGGATGTGCAGAATAGGCAGAAGGCTGGCGAACTTGGCTGACTAGAAGATGAGGAAATGGATGGGCTCAGAATAGAGGGAACTTTCTTGGCCACCTTTGGTGAAGAAGGGGTATTATAAAATAATGTAAGAGCCCCAGACATGACTGTTTTAAAACATGACTGTGAATTCTTTGATACTCTTCTCATGGAAGAGGGGTCTATGTCTCTTCTTGAATCTGGGCAGACTTGTGGCTGTCTTACCAAAGAATATCATGGAACTGATTGGATATCAGTGAGGTTAGGTTGCAAGACATTGTAACTTCTGGTCTGTCACTCTTGAGCCCTGAGACGCCAGATAAAAAGTTCAACTGTCCCAAGTTACCATATTGAAGAGTTCCATATAGATGATCAGATTGACAGTCCTGATTCAGTGCAGCCTTACAGCCATCTTCCTTACCTATAAACTGTCAGGCAAGTGATTGAGGCTATCTGTCAGCTGCATGCAGCATAGTGACCACCACCACTATCATGTGAAATAGATGAGTTACCCAGCTGAGCCCAGCCCAGATTCCCAACAGATGGGATCATGAGATATAATAAAATGGTTGTGGTTTTAAACCTTTGGGTTTCAGAATAATATGTTCCATTGCAATAGATTAGTAGAATTCCAAAGGATGGAGTTCATAGTTTATTATTCCAGTCATTGACCTGGTGGAATAATTGCATGTAGATTTTTGGGGTGAGATCTAAAAGGGGTCTTTCTCAAAAGAGGAAGTGTGAAATTTCAGAATATATTGATGCACAGTTTTATTGAATGACATTGGTTGTATGGGAGAATAATCTGCTAGACAAGGAACGGCTTGTGAAGGTAGACACTTAAGTGCTGGGCTACTCTGTGGTTTGGACTCCTGCTTTAGTTCTTCTGGTGACTTACTGTCAGAACTTGGGCAAGTCTTGCGGCCTCGATAATGTTTGGTAATAATACCTGCCTTATTTACCACATAGGGAAGAAAATGTGCTCCTACGAAAAATGTGAGCTACTATGCATGAAAGCCCTTTGAAAAATGTGATACACCACATAGATTATTTCTCTGTTCCTTCCTAAAGATGCATTTATATTTCTGCTTAGCATTTATCATTTTGTATTTTAATTAGATGAATGTATTAATCTCATCTCTGCTTCTTACACCTGGAATAGGTGTAAAAAAAGCTCATAGTAGGTGCTTAATAAATATTTGTTGAAAAATGCTTTTTAAAATTAACACTAAATAAAGAAGACTGGAGAAAATTTAGAGATTAGTGCAGATTCTTAAAAAAATGTTTTAGTATAAAAGATGTTAGAGATATTCCATTGCCATTTATTTTAATCTACTACATTCAATAGAATACCACACATTTGAATTTGACAAATTTAGTAAAAATCCAGATGGGGTCTCTCATCCAGTGGTTGCAATTGGTACAAAACTTACTTACCAATACTGCTTTAAAATGGTAGGAAACTTCGTAGGGGAGAAGCATAAGGACTTCGTAGGGGAGAAGCATAAGAAATAAAGGTGTGCATCATTTTCATGATTAATGAAAACAACATTGTCCAGAAAGTTTATGGCTTGGAAAATCAACTTGCTAGAAACGCTGAGTGTCCTCTACTGGCAGAGAAATGCCTTGGATGCTTTGAAGAGTTAGGGAGGAAGTTCATGGGGCAGTGCTGTCTTACTCCAACTAAACAACCACCATGAACTTACACTGTGGAGGACAGTTTAGACATGGCAGACATGTGTTCCTTTTCCCTGGGGAGTTGATAGTCCAGTGGGAACAGAGCACCACTGAGTTTGCAAACCTAGTTTGTAAAACAGCAAAGCCACTCCAGTTCCTTTGCTGGACCCTGTAATAGCTCCTGCTGGAGCCCTAAGAGGTATGCACAGGTTTCATGGGTTTTGTTTCAGGAAGAGGGATCTGAGGCAAAGAGTAAATTGCCAGGCTTTAGGCAGTGAGAAGTCCAGCTCCAATCAAGACCACACTGGGCCATGAGAAGAGGCCAGAGATGGGACACTGTTTAGGGAATAAGGAAAGGAAGGAAACTGGGCAGGCAAAAACAAATCACAAATTGGTACAGTTGGCCCATGGTTTCTCCATCTGTAGATTTAACCAATTGAAGATCAAGAATATTCAGAAAAGAAAATTGTCTTTACTGAACATGTATAGACTCTTTGTCCTTGTCATTTCCCCCTGAATAATAGAGGGTAACAATTATTTACATTGCATTCATATTTTAGGTACTTTAGAGGTGATGTAGACATGAGGATGTGCATAGGTTTTGTGCAAATATTGCACCATCTTATATAAGGGACTAGAACATGCTTGGATTTTACCATGTGCATACCAGTCCTGGAACTAACCCCCCTGGATGATTGGACTTGGAAACTCCCTATTTAACATGCAAAATTCCTTCATGCCAGAGGAAGCAATGTTGTGTGGTAGAAATGGGAATAAACTTTAAGCTATGAAGAGCTGGATTTAAACTCCAGTTCTTCCACTTTGTTGCCCTGGGCAAATTACTTAACCTCTGTGAGCTTTCATTGCTTCATTCATAAACTGCCTTGGGCGTTTGTCATAAGATGTACAAAAATGTGTGCAAAATAGCAGACAATGAATGGTGGTTATTCCTCATGATCCAGCACATCAGATAATCAGAGATCCTGTAGGACAGGTACATTGGGAAGGAAGAGTCAATCAGAAGAGTAAAGAGGGGGCCAAACAAAGGTGGGCAGGCCTTTGACATCTTGCCTGCATCAGTTTATCTAGAGCAGGATGTCCACGTCCTTGGAGAAGAGGGGAAAAAGATCCTTCAAGTCTTCACTTGCATGGAACTCTAACTAAAGTGTCACATTTCCTTTTATTATTTAGAAACTCCAGGACTATCAGCAGCTTCTGTAAATTCATCACCAAAGCTTAGATATTTTCATATCATATTACAGTGGCTACAGATATTTCAAAATATCATTTTTATTAATTGCTGCTTTAATTATGGCACTCCTCCTACTCCTATTGCTATTTTGATATGCTCATAAAAAGCATATGTATTACTATGCCACAGATTTGCTTTAAAAACATTTTGATAACAAATTTTTTAGGTAATGAGCCCTTTTGCAATCCTAGTCCTTTGTTCTGTGTATTCTGAGGAGTTCATATTTCACTAGACTATGAGCTGGGCCATTTTTGTCTAGATCAAGAACCAGGTGGGTAATGTAGCTGCTCAGAGTCACTGAGGAGTTTACCTCTTTTTTCTGAGGCTTATTGGTAATTATTGAAACACTTAGCATTCTGACCTTAGAATTCAAGCAAACAGGAAAGGGAACTCTATATCCTTATCTCCATCTCCATCTCCATGTATGCATTTTTCCTTCCTCATTTTTCCACCTGGTCATTTTGGACAGAAAAAAGACCTGCATCAGTGGAGTGTGTTGCAAAGAGAAAGTTAAAAAGAAAGGTTGCCATCTGTCTAACTTTGAATAGCATGTCAATTTCTTACAAATGGGTAGGAACCATTAAATTAGTCCATTGTGAAAACCAGGAGCAAAACCAGTTCATTATATTTTTCCGAAACAGTTGATATATTCAGCCTGGTTGTCCCAGTGTCCCCATCTGTAAGATGGTCAAGATGTTTGGGAGGTGCTCCGCCTGGCATCCACAACTTCTCCAGCTGCCTTTCTGGGTCTTTCAGGAATGTTTTATTCTGAAGAGCCTAAAGTGATGCGCTAATATTAGGAATTGTGGCTCCTTTCAAGTACTATGAGGATGTACTAGGGCAAAGTTAGGGGACAAAGGGTAGGGCTGGATGCAGAGAGAAGGAGAAATAGAAGAGACCAAGAAATTTCTCAAGCAGTTTTCCCTGGAAAAAATAAACTAGACAACAGTTTTCACATTTTCATGCTCATCTGCTTCATCAAAGAATCTTAAAAGATTGTGAGTTGACGTCTAAATTTTTTTTATCACAAATTTAAATAGCTGCCAAGTATATATTAGATGATGTACTGAATATCATATCCATGATTAAAATATATTTCCATCTACACTTTGAAGCTTCAGATTTAGCTCATTAAATTTGTGGAGAGTGTCCATCATATAAATTAATTGGCAAAGCTTGTCCTTTTGTGAAGCCATTCTGCCAATTTGGATTTCCTTTCTGTTAGGAAAAAAAACTTACTTCATTTTTTTTAATTCAAATAAGTGTGTTAATATGCAACCTTTGGAACCTTCCTGCTTCTGATTTCTAATTCTAAGAAATGAAGGAAGGGACAAGGGAGCCAGGCAAGGAGGAAGGAAAGACAGCTGGCACGGACGCATAAGTTTTTTGTCCGTCTTCAGTATTTCTTTCCGAAGCTCTCTTGCTTTTTCTGTGAGGCCTCTCCCTCAGCAGGAAGCTATGGAAATTTTTACACCCCCAGAAAAATGAACCTGAATAAGATTGGGGTGGGTGAAGACTGTGGTGGGTCTGCTCTTCTTTTGCAAAGTAGAAAACAACAACTGGAGGAAAAAAGAGTCCTTGTGGCATGTTAGGCAGATTACTTTCAGGGGAAGAGGGCATATGGTAATTGAAGAGCTGATGGTTGATTTCTCAAAATACTCCCTGCCCATGTATTTCTAGGAGTCTTCCTGAACCGTGACACATGTCATTGCACCAATTTGAAGACCCTGAGTTAGTTCACCTGCACCGTGTTTGTTGCTATTGACCCAACTCATCTTGAATAATGAATTGAGTGGCAGAGTTCAAAACAATCTTATAATCCTGAACTTTTTCCGTACTTTATTCACACTGAGCTGTGGAGTCATAGGCCATGTGGACTGAAACTCTGATCACCTGGAAATAACCAAGTTCAGTGGATTATTCCCATTTTTCTTTCTTCCTTCCTTTCTTTTTCTTTTCTTTTCTTTTCTTTCTTTTTTTTTTTCTTTTTTTGGCCGCTCAAAAGCAACAGGTTTATTAGAAAAAACTTGTGGAGGGGGCCTCAGTAGAGTCTGGGACCCATCTTCTGCTTATAGACTGGGGTAGATATAGAGGACTAAAGAAGATTAGGGTACTGCTAGGGAGTTGTCAGGGAAGGTCTTTTCTTATGACAGAGTGTTTAGGGTTTCTTTGTGTGTTGGTAGAGTATTGTAGGTGGGTCTGATGTTTAGGATTAGGTGGGTCAGGGGCTTAGGGATAGGTGGGACCAGGGTTTAGGGATAGGTGGGTCTTCTAAGATGGAGGATAAGATTAAAAATGACTTTGCCTAGATCAAGGTCTACCTAACATTCCTGCCTTTTTCTTTTCATTTGATAGGAAAAGAAGAGTGAGAGAGAGAAGGGGTGATGCCGTCTCTTAAATTACTTCCTGCTGAAGGGGTCATCAGTTGAGGACTTCTGTAGGCATTGGTATTGAGAAATTCTAATAGAGCTCAGCACGAGGATGTTTTGAACCCTCTGATCAGTAGTAGTGTTGATGGTCTTCTGTAAAAAGAGGTGAAGAGCTGAAACAGGGAGGGCCCAGCAGCAAGGCTGATAATCATTAAGAGATTTGGGAAGAGGAAAGGAAATAGGCAAGCTCCTGCTCAGTTAGTGAGTAAATGGATGTTAATTCTACATAGGAAGAAGATTCACTGGTTAGTTGTGGCAGACAGAAAGGTAATAGGAGACAACTTTCACCTGTGTCTTGGAGACCCAGGGTTGTGTTGGGAAGGCACCCTAAAGGGGTGTCTAGAGGAAGATTTGGAGGGGTTAAAGACCCAGGGTCTGATTGGGAAGTCACACCAAGGGGGTGTTTAGTGGAAGCTTTGATGAGGCTTGACCCATGTTGGATGAAATGGATTGAGGAGGGCCCCCAGGAACTCTGGCAGAGAGAAATACCAAATATCAATGGGTGTCCATGCAGGAAATTGGTTTCTCAAAGGTCTCCTGGAACAACCAACAGAATGGCAGGGACTTTTGGATGCCCCCAAAGAATGCAAGTTATTAACCACCCAGTGGTGGTCAGGATTTCTTTCACCTAGCGCCAGGATTTTTTTTTGGGAGGAACAGTATACCCTCAGGGAAACAGTATCCAGAGAGAGAAACTGGCTGAGATTCCTGGGATCCGGACAAGTCAGAGGCAGTCACTCAACTAAAACCTGGTGGTGTCTAGCTAGGTGGATGGTCACGACTGGAGGGAGAAGTGGTGGAAAGAGAAGGAAAAAGGGGAAAGGGAGAGGGCGAGAGAGGCCAGGTTGAGGTCAAGGGAAATCCCAGAGAGGCCCACCCTTGGTGGTATAAAGAAAGAAGTGAATGAAAGAAATAAAAGCAAAAGAGTTGTGGCTCAACGGTAGCACAGGTTTACTGGGGAGAAACCTGCGGAGCAGAGGCCCAGTGGAGGCTGGGACTCCCTGTCCACTTACAGACTAGGGGTAGATATAGAGGGTGTGAAGGAAAAGAGGATTATGATGTAGCTAGGGAGTTGTCAGGGAAGGGTCCTTTCTTATGATGATGGAGTATTCAGAGGTTCTTTGCATGTTGGTGGGGTATTAGAGGTGGATGGGTGGCGTTTAGGATTAGGTGAGTCAGGTTTAGGGATAGGTGGGTCTTGTTCTAAGATGGAGGAAATGTTTCAAAGTGGCATTGCCTAACAGGTGGGAACCCCAGAACATAGGTCCTGGGTTTCGACACCAAAATGTAAGGCAAGAATTGAGTGAAGGAAATAGAGGAGAGTAGTGGAGGCTCAACAGTAACACAGGTTTATTGGGAGAAATCTGCAGAGGGGGGCCCAGTAGAGTCTGGGACCCCCTCACTTTTTTCTTGTAGCCCATTTTTTTAACCATCCTTTTTGGGACTATTGTGCCTTTTTCCCCCCCTTGAAAAAAGCACTGCCGGGCTGGAGCGGTGGCTCAGCGTGCTTGCCTGGCAAGCAGGAGGATCCGGGTTCAAACCCCAGCACCACGTACACAACTGAGTATTGGAGCAACTAAGGCCATTTGAAAAACTAAATAAAGTTGTTTCTCTCTTTCTCTGTCTCTCTGTCCCTCTCTTAAAAAAAAAAAAAAAAGAAAAGAAAAAAAGAAAAAAGCACTGCCTTTGTTCTCTAATCCCATCAGGAAGGAAAGGATCACAGCTTCCCATTTCCTTAAAGTCTTACCATTGACCGTTGTGTGGGGCAGATATCTGTTTTGAAGAACAAAAACTTACCTAATAGGTCTCTTTCTTGGGTTCTGAGTTCTGTTTTCACACCCACTGGAATGGGAAGGGGTGGGCCATCAGCACAAGATTGTGTAGCCACAGGCATGGATTTTCATGGACATTGCTGCTGTGCAGCTGTCAGCGCTTCTAAAGGTGGTCACTTAAAGAATTAAACCCAATGTGGGAGCTTCCCCCTGGGCTTTGTCTCTGTTGGGCCGAGAAAGTGAAATTCCTCCATGAGAAAGGACCTGCAGGGCAGGGCTCCTCAGTGTGGACTGAAGGAAGGGGAAGCTGTTCCCCACAGGCATGGACTCTTGGACTTCCGTGGGGAAAGTGGAAAACTTAGGTCCTGATTTCAGTCAATGTGAACAAGTGGGGATTGTTGGGCTGGCTGGGGGCAGGGCTTCAGGCACAGGGCCATGGCAGCTGGCTAAGGGGCAGGGAGTTGGGCTGGTGAAAAGAACAACCAGTCAAGACGCTGGCAGACAAACACCTGATGACTGATGGATCCGCCAGCCAATGTCTGAAAGGCCATCCCCATCCACCTCTCATTTCCCTAAAACTATAAATCAGCTGCCCAGACAAGGTTCAGCGCCATTTTCCCTGCCTGCCATCACTTCCCATGCCTCCCCATCATAGTGGCGCAGGTGAATTTGCCCCGGGAGCAGCAAATCCCAATAAACATTTGCACCTCAATTTATACCCATGCCATTCTGATTCTTTTACAGGGATGTTTTAAACTTTTATTTTATTGTGTGTTTTTTTTCTTTCTTTCTTCTTCTTCTTTTTTTTTTTTTTTTTTTGGTAAAGTTGAGTCTATAGGGAAATTCTATTCTGTGTAGCATTGCTTTATTTTTAACATCTTGGTCCTGTTCAATGACAAAAAATTGTGACAAACTCAGGAAAGAGGGCTGCCAGTGCCTTTGTGGAGCTGAAGAGTGGGTTACTGAGGTGCTGGATAAGAAGCTCCCTAGTTTCCTCAGAGAGTTCCTAGTCACTGCTTAGTTCCTTAGAAAGGATCAAAATCCCAGGGGGCCCTGTCAGCTGATTCAGAAGAGAGGTCTGAAGCTGTGTGCTGAAGTTCCAGAAGCTGCATCTATATTAAAGATCCTGTAGACTGGCCAGACATCGTGCCTGTGGAGAGAGGGAATGCTGTAGGTCGAGAGCCAGAATTACCTTCTACTAACTTAGGGTGTTTAGTAGCTATTTACCTTAACTTTTGTATCTGACCTAACATTCTCTTAACTAATAGATAACTTTCTCAGAATGTGTTCTCAGAGGGTTTGGCAGACGGTTAGCTCCACCAACCGTGAAGCTAAGATACTATAGCATCTGGAGCCTAGAGCCTTCCTGCTTGGCTGTAAGTTCGCCTACCTGATGTTCCCATCAATACAATTGGTAAATGTATTTATGATTTTCTTTGGTTCTGTGATTACAGCTGTTCAGGTAGCCTCTTCCATGGTGGAACATATCACTCAGGGTCACTTAAATCTGTGTTCGTGGTACTCATATTTGGCTCACAATACACTATTTTCTTGTTTCCTTTAAAGTAGAGTCATTATTTTATGTCAACCAAGTGTGAGTGGTTTTTTAGTTGTGGAGAGGAGCTTGGCCTGTGGAGCTGGTTGAACAGGGAAAGATGACAGAATTCTGCACTTCAAGATAAAGAGGAAAGACAGCATATATATGAAGTGATATCAAATAGGAATAAAAAATATATTCAATTCAAACATGAGCCATTGAAATATTAATATTTATAAAGTACCCACAGGGGGCAAAGGAGTCTACTATGTGCCTTTTAATGCAAGGTTGAAAAGTTTTACTCACTTTGACTTTTTCATAAATTGCTTTGTTCGATTTGGGGGTTGGGTCTTTATACAATCATTATAATGGAATTTTGATTAGAGGATGGATAGCATTAGGAGGGAAGGAGGGAGGGTTTGGACTGAAGGAATGAGGATGATGTGAGTCTTAACTAAAGTGGAGAAGGCAGAGGCTGCAGGGAGAGCCAACATAAAAGAATAATCTACCATGGGAAAGTGGAAGAGGATGTTGGCTTTAGACTTTAGAATGCAAATGGGCAGTTCAGAGGTCACACCTGTATCAAAGGCATGTCACATGTGACTCACATAATTTAAAAATACATTGAAATGTGTATGACATTTGAAAGCTCAGAGATTTCACACCAAACTATGGGTAATAATCAGGTTAAAATGATAGGTGGCTGGCTCCTTCTGGTAGACAGGACTCTTAACAGTTTGCCTTGCGCTCCTGATTGCTTCTCCTCACTCTTTTGCATCACTTGCTCTTCTGTGTGGACATTTAGTTTGTAAACTTTGTTCTTAGTTCTCCTGGGCTTGGAGAAGGGAGGCTGGTCCATTGCTTGGCTTACTGGTGCACTGCTGGTCCATGATGATCAACTTCTTGTTGACTCCTCTGGTCATCTGCTGGGAGTCACTTCCTGAGGGCTGATGGGGTTCAGGACATGCTACCCCCAAATATGGAACCTTGGCATTTAAGGAAACAGCAGTAGCAGCAGCAGCAGGAAGACCATTCTTACCTTCCCTTTGCTCTTCTCCCCTGAAGCAGTTCATAAAACCTTTACTCCAGATGTACCTCCTTGTACCTGGGGGAAAGAAACATCCTATCCCTAAAGCCATAGAAGAATCTGAACAAACAGGCCTTGCCAATTTATTCCCTTTAGCTTCCACCCACTTTGTCCAATCAGACTTCTCTAAGACTGTCCACTCTTCCTCAAAGTATTAAAGCACACAGGATTCCCTGCCTCTTTGGGTCTTCATTTCCTTAGAAAGGCTCCTGTGTCACATAAAACTTATTAATGAATTTGTCTGCTCTTCTCCTGTTATCTGCTTGTGTTATAGGCACCTCAGCCATTAAGCTACCGATGGGTTAAGAAATCTTTCCTCTCTTAAAGTACCTGGCATGATGGGTTATGAGCAAAGTTAGGAAAATATATCATGACATCATGAAGGGCCCATATAGACGACAGTCAGAAGCTCCGTTGAGTACACTTGAGGTTAGAAATTGGAAATGGTGCTTAAGGGAAAGGAATTTGGCAACAAATTACAGAAATCATGATTTCCTTTTTTTAAAGAGAGAGAGAGTGAGAAGAGGGAGAGAGAGAACCAGTTTTATTTATTTTTTTCATCTGGCCTTTGTTTCCCTGATATTTAGTTGTGTACTTGGTGCTGGGGTTTGAACCAGGGTCTTCGTGCATGCCGGGCAAATGCTCCAACCACTGAGCTACCACTCCAGCCCCTGAAATCTTGATTTTTATAATGACTAAATGTATTTCTAAAACTTTGATAAAAGTAATTATCCTGTACTTCAAATAGCTCCAGAAGTGCTAGGAAAAGTAAACATGTATTATGTGGTATTCCAGAAAAAGATATATCTGAGATATGTATCTAAATATAACTATATGGCAAGGCAAAAACTCAGACCCACATTTTTTGTTTATTAAGATATTTTATTCTCATGCTCATGGTATTATGAATTCCATCTTTTGGAACTGTTATTATTTTAAATGAGCATATTCCTGTACACTCTTCATAATGAGGTGATTTAGTTGCAGCTTGCAGCAGGGACTGTGGAAGGTGTGATTTTCCTCATAATGAGATCATAGGCATTGTGGGCACTAGAATTAACTTGTCCAGGGCATCTGAATTCAAATCTCGTCATTGAAACTCACTAGTTGTTAATCTCATAGATATTACTTAAATTTTCTAGGCTAATTCTTATTTTTATTTTTTTTCTAGGCTAATTTTTAAAGTGAAGATAATGCATAACACACTGGCCTGCTGTGAAGGTTAAAGGATAAATCTAGAAGGCATGCAATTTAAAGTACAGGACCTAGTTAGTTTCAAGAAATGGTGACTTTTATTATAATGGTGATGATTTGTATTGCTCTTGAAATCACTTGTGGTAGGTCCCAGATTTGCTGGGTCAAACTAATTACGAATCTGTCAAGCTGTGTAGCACCTGGACAAACTGTGGGCAGAGTGATTGCCATTACCATTGCGTTCACTCTCAACAGCACCTCACCTTGGCAAAACACCCGCAAAACTTGTGTTTCCTGAGGACCCCAGTGGATAAGAAGAGTGGAGGGAAAGGCTGAGTGAAATGGTGATTAGTACCAGGTCCGAACCTTCAAACAGAGGCGGGAGGGTGAAGGCCCTTTGCAACCTCTTAGTGCCCAGCAAGAAGATTTCACCTGGAGGCAGGACAGAGTTAGCTGCCTGGACTTCATGCTGGGACCCCAGACTATGCTATGCTGACCTTTTGCCACAGCCTAGAGGCTAAGTGAGCCTAATTAAGCTAACAAGACAGCAAGCAAGCAAGCAAGCATTATAGCCTGGGGGAGCTGCAAAGAGGAAGGAGCCCAGTGACCAGGGAGATAGCAGTGACTGTGTATGTTCCCTGGCATAAGGAGTGATGGGGGAAGGGCATCAAGGTGGTAACAGTGCAGGCTAGTGATGCCTGGTGGAGTCCGCAGCTCTGCCCCAGAGGGTCCAGATTGTGTGTGTGGCAAGGGGGTCTATGCTGGTGAAAAAGCTCCTGGAGGGTGAGCAGACATGACTTCTAATGGTAGTTGATTTTATTTTAATAACTCCTCTTAGCAATTCATGTGCCCAATGTGCTTGCAAAGGGTGGGGAGTTGGTGCCAACTTACTGGACTGTCTAAATTTGCTCAGGTTTCCGAATGGGACTTCACATTAAAGTGCTCACTCGAGTGGCTAAAAGGTGCCCAGAGAACCAACTGCAAGCATTAGAAGAGACATGCTTTTGAGGTTTATGAAAGTGCAGAGATAATTCCTGCCCGAGATTCCAACGAACTCCAGTACTTGGGCCAAATTGAAAGAAAAAATATAGACGAACATACTAAGAACCTCCTTCCGGGGGTACACCCGGCACCCACATACACAAGTGTCAGAACAACAAGAGCCATGTGAAAAAACTCAATGAAAATCGATTCTCTCTATCTCTCATTGTCCTTCTCTCTTAAAAAAAAAAAAAAAAAAAGAACCTCCTTCCCACTTCCCCTTCTTAGAGACAAATTAAAGATTCGGATTCAGGCTGATGGTGCAAAGCGCCACCCCTGGGTTTCTGCATCCTCCGTGCCTTCCTGCACAAGCAGTCTCAGGGTTCTGGCTTTGTTGGAGGTTCTTAATTTGCCCCTGCGTCTTCACTCTATACTTGCCCACCCTGTTCTCTGCTCCGAGGGGCAGTCTGGCATGGATTGGATCAGTGGGGCCCCCTCCCGCTGTTGCATCTGAATAATGAAGAGAATCAGTAAGAGAGTTTATACGCTCCTGTTCTGCCTGATCATGCGTTGGCATTGACTGGGCTCCTCATTAAAAGGCTTTGCTGCTTTATAGGTTCCTCCTGTGGGTTCCACAAAGGCCCATGTGGTGAAGACTTGGTCCCCAGAGTTGTGCTATTTGGAGGTGATGGAGCATTTAAGAGGTGGGGCTTCCAGGGAGGTCTTAGGTCACTGTGGGTGGTCCCTCAGAAGAGATGGTGGGAATCTAGCCCATTCCTGTCTTTCACTTCTGGTAAGGTGCACAGTGTGCTCTACCGTGTGCTCCCTGTCATGATATAGTCCCATGTCACAGCCCCAAAGAAATGGGGTCAGTCGACCATGCACTGAAACCTCTGAAACTGTGAGCCAAAATAAACCTTTTCTTTTTTTTAAAAGAGAGAGGGACAGTGAGAGAGAGAGAGAAAGAGAGAGATAGACAGACAGAATCAATTTCATTTAGTTTTTCATGTAACCTTCGTTGTGCTGACACCTCATTGTGTAGGTGGGTGCTGGGGTTTGAACTCGTGTCCTCGCATATGCTGGGCAAGGGCCATAACTGCCAAACCACCACTCCAGCCCCAACCTTTGCTCTTTTTAAGTTTTATCTCTATTATTTTTGTTACAGAAATGGAAAACTAACTAACACCCTCTTGTACAGCTACAACTAAAGCTGACAACTTTCTGGGTCAGAGATATGAGAGAAGGTGACAGCAATTCCCTACATCATAACCTCTCTGCTCCTGGCCCCGGGTGCCCAGAGCACATCACTGTCTTGGTTTCCTTTAAGCCCATCCCTTCTGAGATGCTTACTCATTGCTCTCACTCAGATCCAATTGGATACCTTCAAACTGATCTCAGTGCCTTACATGAGGCCTGAGAATCTTGCACAGTGCCCCTCTTTTCCTTCCCTCCACTGTGTAGTATCCCCCACCATCTTCTCCTAGTCTGGCTTTTTCCATTGAGCCTCTTTCCCTGCTCCTGTCCCACCCTGTCTTTCTGAATCCATGTCATAGATGGCGCTACCCATTTCTCTCCTGCAACAACCAAAGCGGTGGTGGACAGCTGACTTCCAGAGGTTTCCAGCCGAGTAACACAGGCAAGAAAGAGCTTTGATATAGCAAAAAGTGATTTCTGGAAACTTCCCTTGAGTTTGGAATGAAGGTGTGTGAGATGAAGCTGAATAATTAAACCACCTCAAAAACATGACACATTTGCTAGAGAGCCAAGCATACTGTGTTTTACATCAGTCTGAGTTGGTATAATATTACTTGTTTCTGAAATATTTTCCTAAAATTTGTAGAACTGAATAAGACATGTATAGTAGATATACATTTATAAATATGCATATATGGCAATCTTTTTTTTTTTTAAGAAAGAGAGGGATAGTGAGAGAAAGAGAAAGAGAGAATCAATTTTATTTAGTTTTCCATGTGGCTTTTGTTGCACCAGTGCTTCAGTGTGTATGTGGTGCTGGGCTTCAAACCCATGTCCTCAGGCATGCCAAGCAAGCACTGTAACCACTGAGCCACCGCTCCAGCCCCTATGGCAATCTTTTATAGTCTATGATGTACATTATCTCTTTATTGCAAGTGTGATTGTATTCTCTTAGCCAGTGAAAGCTAAGGGGGCAGATAGAACCATACTCATTCAGCTAAGGAGCATAAAAAGCTCACCATACTGTCCATGCACCTAACAATCAACCTTTCATCTCCCTACCTGGAGTGGAGTGTGTTCCATATTGCCTGTGTTCATGCTTTGTCTAAAGAATACTTTTAATCCCTAATGGCTGACATAGTCACTAAAGAATAGTTTCAGTCTTGCTGCAAGAAATACAGGAAAAAAAATAATACCTTGAGTGTTTGTGATGGGAAGAAATTGCAAGGAAGTGGTTGGGGAAACAGCAGGTTGGGAAGAAGAATCACTTAGGAATGGGTGGGCAACTTTGGACAACTCAAGAAACCTCATAAACTTCCTTGCACCCTGAAAGATTGTCCAAAATTGTGGGTATAGTAGCTGGAAAAGAAGGCCTGTTATGACTTGAAGGGAACTGTAGAGAAGTAAGATGGTCTGTAGATAATGGCCTTGGTGCTAATGTGGGGATGTCATGGTCTTCAAAGAGGTTGTGCTTTGAATGCCCGGTTCACGGGTATGCCCATTTCTAGCACTACACCCACCTCTGTGCTAAAGAGGCTCCAAGAGCTATTTATTTTCTGCTCTCTATTACAGTTACTCTGAATTTGCCCTGATAAATGAAACAAAAGGCAGAAATAGAATTTTCATCTAGAGCTTTTCAAACAATGCTAGCTACAGCTTTGCAAAAGAGGCCAAAATAAGCAGCTGTCATGCATTCATCAAATTCAGGACTCTCCCAACTATTAAATCAATTCTGTCAAAGCAGTTTTATTGCTGATGGATGAATAGATTGAAGGAGATGCATAGCTTTAAAAGGGCTTGCTATTTGGAGTAGAAAACATCCTGGGAGGTCCAGTGGCTTGGCACCATTCTTTTGGAGCCCAACAGTATTTACTGGGTAGATTCCAATTTTGTTACTCCTGGGCTTACTTTGTTGAGTTGCACTATTTTTTTTAGTTGTACTATTTTAAGAGTATTCTATTTGCCATGAACTTAATATCAAATTCAGAATATTTTCGTGATTCTGGTGTGTTGCAGAGAACCATGGTCACTCACTCAAAAGCATTAATAGTCAAGCCAGGGCTTGCCCCAACTTAGTCTTTTGGTTATTGTAGCAGAAGAACAGCATCTGGGTCTTATTTTATTATGATAAAATATCACAATGTTTCTTGAATTAGTAAGTTGACTTTAAATATGGGTGACATGTTGGACTCTGTCATCTTGTTTATTGCTGAAATTTTAAGTGGAAGTGAAATTAAAAGCTGGGCTTCATTTTATGTAAAAAGATGCCCATCATGAGGAAGGCAGGTCTTGTACTTTCTGGAAACAATGATGAGTTTACCTGGATCGATTTATTTTCTTCCACCTTGTCATTATGTTTGTGTAATAGATGGCTGGGGTTTGTAAATTCGTCTGGGACATATGAGAGTGGCCTCTTTGGCACAATGAATTGAGTAGTAGAGTGGCTCAGCTAAGCTGAACAGCTACAAAAAGCCATGCTGTGCTCCCCTGACTTCCTGTGTCAGTAGGAGAGACCTCTGCAACATTTCTGCCTTCTAGGGATTGGCAGACCAAGTAGAGGTCAGCAGCAGCAGCAACAAACTAACAACAACAATAAAAACAACTACCTCCTATCCTTGTGAAATAACTTTCTCTTTAGTCCATTTCAAATCTGTTGTTTTAAATGGCATCCAGTGTACTTACTCAAGGATTTTTAATGTGAAATACCCGAGGTGAATGAGTAGAATTCTTCAGTCTGAGCAGAATTCTCATAGCAAATTTGTCCATTATGAAGGCATTTCGTGGATTAGCTTGAAAGCTGTTCAAAGAAGCAAGAATGAACCCCTGTATTGATGTTAACCATAGAAGCATACACTAGTTAGAGTTGAGATTTCTAGAAGGTACTAATTAGTCAACTCCACTTACATACCTAGCAATGAATGAGTTTAAACGGAAATAGACAAAGGAGAGGATTTTCTCATTGGAGAAACTGGTAGACACCAAAATGAGTGACTTTGGATAGCTATGAAGCTTTTTTTTTTTTTAAGACCTTTAACAATAAGGCTAGATCCCTATCTTTCTGTAGAACATTTGATTTATATACATAAAGAAATGAACTAGAGCAGGATTTTAGTCTGCTCCCAGTGAGGGGCTTTTCGGGGTGGGTAGAAGAGAAACCAGCAGAGCGTAGGGAGAGTTGTAGTGATGGTATCAGCTAGTTTCTAAAGCATGTGCTGCTAAACCTAGAAAAGAGTTACAGACCTTATTAATTTAAGTAGTTCCATATTCAAATAAGAGATGATCAAGAGGGGCTGGAGCAGTGGCTCAGCGGTTCCGGTGCCTGCCTTGCATGCACGAGTACGCGAGTTCAAACCCCAGCAGCACGTACACAGCAAAGTCTCAGAGCAGCAAAGGCCACGTGAAAAACTAAAAAGTTGTTCCTCGCTTTCTCTCACTCTCACTGTCCCACTCTCTAAAAAAAAAAAAAAAAAAAAAGAGGTGATTAAGAATCAAGCATTAATGGCTGAAAAGCACTGAAAAATTTGCTTTGAAATTAGAGCATTTCTTATTTAGATATTGTGACCAAGAGAACTCTCACAGTTTTAGAGTAAGTATGTTAAAGTTTTCATACAAAGAGGTTATGGTGTATGGTTCATAGTAGGCACTTGTATTTATTGAGTGAAATGGGTGCAGAGGAGAGCAGATACTGCAAAACCTATCTGGCTTATTTATTACTTATTGAATGTTATTGGTGGAAGGAGCATTGAATAGATTGTACTTATTGTGCAGAAAAAAGGCCAGCATACTTTTTCTGAAGAGGACCAGATAGTAAATATTTTAAAAGTATAGCATTTTGGACCATAGTATCCTAGTTTCCACTCTCATACTTATTCAACTCTGCCATTGTATCATGGTGGCAGCCATAGATACTACGTAAGTGAATGGACTGTGTTGTGTTCCTATAAAACTTTATTTACAAAACAGACTGCATGCTGGATTCGGCCCCCGGGCCATACTTTAGTGACCACTGGTGCGCAGTCCAGGTGTGATTAAATCTCTTGGCTTCTATTTGGAATGTTTTGAACTAATGCAGTTATCATTGTCAATAAAAGTGTTGGGGTGTTATAATAATAAAATAAAATGCAAGTTAAGTAAAACAAAAGTACCAGTAATTATTCACAACTTTGTGTGTATGTGCGGTTAATGACTAAGAGTATTAGGTGTGAGAATGTCATTAATAGTGGCTTATTGTTGGATCAACATTTTTTTTTCCAGGGCTGAGGACCAAACTCCAGGCCTTGCACGTGCTAGGGAAGCGCTCTGCCATTGAGCTAAATCCCCAACCCCCTTGGATCAGCATTTTGAGTAAAGAGGGTCTGGTCTTTCATTTCAGAATAGCTGAATGGCAAACAACTGCGTGTGTATGTTGGTAAACATTCATTTTGCTCTGCCGTCATTTTAGGAACTTTTCCTTTCTGCTTTTTAAACTAATATAAGGTGCTTCTATATAACAAAATAATTGAAAAATGTTTATTTCTTTTTCAGAATGAGAAGTCTGATTTATGGAAAGCTTTGTGAGCTGTGGATAGGAGAATTTTAATTTGTAGAACTAATTCTCTTTCCTTCTTCTTCTTTTTTTTTTTTTATAAAGAGAGAGGGACAGTGAGAAAGACAGAGAAAGAGAGAAACAACTTTATTTAGTTTTTCACATGGCCTTAGTTGCTCCAACACTCAGTTGTGTACGTGGTGCTGGGGTTTGAACTCGGGTCTTCGTGCATGCCAGGCAAGCGCTGAAACTCCTGAGCCACCGCTCCAGCCCCTCTCTTTCCTTCTTAACACAGATGCAGCCTCCTTTCTTAGGAAGGAGCCAGCAGTGATAGGACCAGATGAAGTCAGTGTGTTAACACTAGTTAACATGACCAAATGCAGGGGTGGAACACATTTCTGGCAGACACAGAAATGGCCAACTTGTAAATCAGCAAGGATTTTGTAAATGTTTCATGTACTACAAAGCTACTCTCTTTGTGGAAACCTTGACATATTTATTCTCATTCCCTCTCTGTCTCAGTCTGTCACCTCTCTCTCTCTCTCCCACCTTCCCACTCCAGTTCTGAATAATTACTGGCATTTTTATTTTTAAACTTAGCTTACATTTTATTTTACTATTATGGCATCCCAATACCTCTATTGACAATCATAACTGCATTAGTTCAGACAATTCCAAATTTAACCTACTTTCTAAAATTAGAGCATTAATTATTTTTGAATTAAAACAGTAAAAATAAGCAATTTTTATGGTGGTTGTGCTTACGATATAAAATTCTCATCAACTTAACCCACGGAAACATTAGCATGGTTTGAAAAAAAAAAATCCAGGGCAGTACTTTAGTACACAGAATTTTCTTTTTGTTTATCAATCTGTGGCTATTTAGGAATAAATTTCATTTATGTGAATTCCTTTTTGAAAAAGTATCTGATAAGAAGAAATTAGTTATTCATTACAAACACTCATGATTGTGCCTGCAAATTGCCTGAAACTTAACAAATTTGGTCCTAGGATTTTTTCTGTGGCCCTAAGCAAGTCTTTTAGCTCTTACCTCAGTTTTTCCATTTGCAATGTGGGGTATCATTTTTAGAATCACAAATTTAAGATAACAAGAAATGACTAGAGGGGGATTGGGGATTTAGCTTAGTGGTAGAACACTTGCCTAACATGCCCAAGGCCCTGAGTTTGGTCCTCAGCCCTGAAAAAAATGACTAGAGATGAATTTATTTGAATTTATCCCTTTATTTTTGCTTTATGTTATTTTAGTTTTACTAATGATGTCTTGAAACTCAAGTACAATGACCTGTCCATGGTCTCATAGCTCATGGCAACTTAGTGGGTTTAGAGGGTCATTTTCTACAGCAGGTTGGTCTGAGCTTTCAGATGAACAGGGATTCTTGCAGGGGAGGCAGGTCTTTCAGGCAGGAGCCACAAGATTCATCTACCAAAAAGTCTCACCATCTTACTGTCCTTGCATTACCCCCGTAGGTTCCCTCAGCCCTGCAGATTTAGCTCTTTCCTGGCAGAAATGTAGTGACAGTGGAGAAGTTCTGTCATGGCTTCTAACACAGGGGCACTGGTGCCCTGAATCCTTGTCAGTCCTTCTCAACACCTCAACTATCTCAAAGGAACTAGAAATAGCTTCTGTTCTATAAACAAGATGATTATGTATAGAACGTTCTGGGTAACTGAGAATTCTGTTTCTACTATGTGTAAGGTGTTGTACTAGTGATCTTGATCCTCCCAATTTATATATGCATTACACATTTTTGAAGGGTTAGACAAGAGTACAACAAAATGCATTCTGCTGTGAGATAATGTGAATTTTTTTTGGAGGGGGTACTAGAGAGTGAACCCAGGGTCTCTTAACCACTAAGACACAAAGAGACATCCCTGGCACTTTTTATTTTTTATTTTGAGACAGGTTTTCACTAAAATGCTGAAGCTGGCTTTGAACTTATGATCCAGCAGCCTCCCAAGCTGCTGGAATTATAGGCATGATGCTGCCATGGCTTGAACATTCATGTCCCCTCCAGAATTCATGTGGTAACTGAAGCCTTCATGTAATAGTATTAAGAAGTGGGGACTCTGCCCTCGTAAATGGATTAGTGCCTTATAAAAGGGCTTGAGGGGATGAGTTTGCCTTCTCTCTCCTTCTGCAATGTGAAGATGGTTTGACCTTTCTGGAGGGCACAGCAGCAAGTGTCCTCATGGAGGCAGAGAGCAGCCCTGATCAAATGTCAATACTACAGCCCCTTAATCTTAGGCTTCCCAGCCTCCAGAACTGTGAGAAAGGAATTTTTATTATTTATAAATCATCCAGTCATGGGTATTTTTATTATACTGGCACAAATGGACTAAGAAAGATGTAAAGACTTAGATTTTTATAGTGTCTCAAAGATCAATACTGCACAGCATTGTGGAGACAGACAATGGAGGTGCAGAACATCTCTTGCAAGTAGGTTTTTTTTTCCTTTTAAAAATATTACATAGAGGAGAGACAGCCTATTCAACAAACGGTGCTGGACAAATTGGACAGCCACTTGCAGAACGTTGAAATTAGACCCTTATCTTTCACCTTGCACGAGAATCAAATCAAAATGGATCACTGAGCTAGGAATTAAACCAGCTACCTTGCAACTGATGGAAGACAAATTAGGTCCAACACTCCACCATTTGGGAGTAGGCAAAGACTTTTTCAACATGTGTTCTAAAGTGAAGGAAGCAAAGTAAAAAATCAGTGAATGGGATGTCATAAAGCTAAAAAGCTTTTGCACTGCCAAGGAAATAATCAAAATTATCAAGAGACTTCCTACCGAATGGGAGAGAATCATGGCCTGTGATTCTTCTGACAGGGGCCTCATATCCAGAATCTACAAAATCCTCAAAAATCTCAACCTCAAAACACTAACAACCCAATCAATAAATGGGCCAAAGAGCTAAATAGAAACTTCTCAACAGAGGACATTGATCAAGCCAATGATTGCACAAGAAAGTGCTTTAAATCACTAGTAATCGGAGAAATGCAAATGAAAATTACATTAAGGTTTCACCTCATACCAATCAGATTGGCAAAAGTGAAGAAAATAAACAATAATAGATGCTAGAGGGGTTGTGGAGAGATAGGTACATTAGCACACTGTTGGTGGAACTGTAGACTGGTACAGCCCCTCTGGAAAGCAGTGTGGAGAATCCTCAAAAAATTAGGGATGAACCCACCATATGATCCAGCTAATTCTCTCCTGGGTATTTTTTCCAGGAGATTTAGAATCAGCACATTACAGTGACACAACAAAATCTATGTTCATAGCAGCTCAATTTACAATAGCTAAATTATAGAAACAACCCAGATGCCCCTCACTGGATGAATGGATCCAAAAACTGTGGTACATATGTACCATGGAGTTCTACTCAGCAAATAGAAACAATGATATTTCAGCCTTTGAAGGTAAATGGATGGTTATGAAAGAAATCATGCTGAGTGAAGTCAGCATAACCCAGAGAACCAAGGGTCAAATGTCTTCACTCATCTGTGGAGGCTGGAGCTATACCCTGACTGGTGTGAAAGGTGGTCAACTGTCATGTATTAAACCCAGAAAAGGTATAGTGATACATAACCTAAGGCATTTGTAGAGATGTATTGGGAAGAAGGGGGTCTGTGGTTGGGGGGGGATAAGGATGGGAAACTAGGGGGGCTCTAAGGGGTAAATCTAATTTTCAGAATATATATATACATCATATTGTTTTGTTGGAAGCATTTTTGATTGTTCAACAACTAAATTTCTTAATTTAAAAAAAGAGAGAATCAATTTTTTAAATTTAGTTTTTCGTGTGGCTTTTGTTGATTCAACACTTTGTTGTGTATGTGATACTGGGTTTGAACTCATGTCTTCATGCATGCCAGGCAAGTGCTGTAACCACTGAGTCATCACTCCAGCCCCTGCAAGTAGGTTTTAACATACCAATGACTTATGAGGAGTAAGGGTTTCTGGGACCATGGTGCTGAGATGGATTCCTAAGTCCTGCCTGAAGCCCAGATGAAAGAACTCTCTAGCAGTTTATGATACCTGCCACAGACTTGGGGGCTGGGAGAGGTGGGAGGGGCAGCCACTGGTTGTGTATTGGCTATTGTTGATTTGGAGGAATCTTCCAAGTCTGCTCTTCATTGAATACTATTAAAGTAGAGGCCTGGGAGGAGGGAGTAGAGGGCTTATCAATTCAGTGGGGAACCTTAGACTTCCATGAGAAGCCCAACTAAACACGTGGCAGGGGCGGGAAGTAGGGGAAACATTGGATGGGGGACAAAGCAGGGAGACCATGGACTGGCATCAGCCTTGGCTTGCTCTGTCATGATGCATGTGTTCACGAATGTGCCAATGATTCCCTCCTATATTTAAGACTATGTCGAATGGGGGAGGAAAAAAGTAGAGGCCCAGAGGGCTGGAGCTGTGGCTCTGCTGTTATGGTTCTTGCCTCGCATGCACAAAGACGCGAGTTCCCTGCATCATATACACAACAAAGCGTTGGAGCAACGAAGGCCACATGAAAAACTAGATAAAACTGATTCTCTCTCTCTCTCTTTTTTCTCTCCCTATTTTTTTTTTTTTTTAAAGAGGATCAGAGCACAAGTGATATAGCAAATCTTGGAAAAAGTACAGGACATAAGTTGATTTGAACACAAATATCTTTTATCAGAATCTTTCCTTGTCATTTAGGTCTTATAACTATAGCACATCAGCAAAAGTTGCTATAGGCTGTGATTTTTAGTTGTTTGAATTCTTACTAAGTGTATATTAGTATTGTAGCCCTGTTAGATATTTATCAGATTGAACTGGAGTGAATATTTTCAGAGTAGATCTTTTTACCTTTTGTTATTCAGTTTTCCAGGAACTAAGTCAAGATACCTCTGAAGAATGCATCATGGTGTGATGACCCTGTTTTCTTGGGAAACAACCATTACACTTGTGGTGAATAGTTCCCTGTTTTCTTGGGAAACAACCATTATACTTGTGGTGAATAGTTCCAGTACCATTCCTGGTTTTTCTAGAAGCTTTGCTGTTAATTGTAGCATGGGGCTAATCACCTGGCCTCTGAGTCTCACCTATAAAGTGTGGATACTCCTGTCACCTCAAAGGTATTGTAAAACAGAATGTGGGACTCCCAGATGGCTGTTTCCTAGTGGTGTGTGACACACAGAAAGTTGTTTAACCTCTCGATGCCTCTGTTTCTTCATCTATAAACTAAAAATGATAAAATGGCATCTACCCCATAAGGTTGTTATGAAGAATGAATTAATACATGTTAAAAGCTTACAGCAATGCCTGGCACAGAGCAAATATTCAATATATGCTAGCTATTTGTTCTAAGAAAATGTTTTGAAAAAAGAATTATAAGCAAAGAATTAAGTATTAAGTAGTACCGAAATTGCACATATAAGAATTGTGTTTAAACACATTTCTCATAATGAAGGAATCTGTCAATACCTGGTAGAAAGGAATTGTTCCTAATTTTGTACTTATTATTCTTTTTATCCCCTTTGTACTATCACCTCCACCATCTTCTATTTTTGTATATTATCTGGAAAATGAAAAGTGGTTATGAAGATAAAGATTATATTTCTTTAATTCATCAGAAAAAAGCTACAAAACTGCAATGTGATAATGCTAACAACAAAAATAACATTCAATCAAATCTATCAGCAGCAAAACACAAACAAAACAAACAAAAAGAACTAGCTTAGCTCTGTTTTCGGTGTAGCCAATGGAAGGCTCTAAGTTTTTTAGTGATTTGCAGGATGCAGAACAAACTTGAGGGGAAGGCATCCCTGTGCTTTGTTAGACTTGTTGGAAATGAGGCAAGGAAGGACTTCCACAAATGTTTCTGTCCTCTGTAGTTCTAAGTTTCAAATGGCACAGAGGTTTTTTAGGTAAATGAATTAAAAGTGATTTCAGCTGTAAATGATATGTTGGTTGAGACAAATACTATAAATATAGATTATTGGGACTACCATTTTAGAAGTGGGTGTTGTGAAGACAGACAGTAGTAAGGATGTGGGCTATGTGTTCCTGAGATTACTGGGAAGCGATTGGGAGGCATTTGGATAGATGTTCTTCTACCTGTTCCTCCTGTGTGGATTCTGCCTAATTTACATAGTTGGCTCTTTGGAGGAGAACTCTTCAGCTCTGCCAGCCATCTATAAATAATGAATGGTTCTACATGGATAAGAGGAATCTGAGGCCACCAAACAGTGTCTGGTGCCCATTGCCCCTCCACGCCAACCTTGTCTGTCTGTCCATTTGTCCATCCATCCATCCACCCATTTATCCATGATTTCAGAGTCAATTGAATTCAAAGGAGCTGTTAAGGAGTTATCAAGAATCCATACCAAGAATCATTTAGTGAGAGTGCCCTAAGTGTCCTTAATGTGCAGTAAGGTCAAACTGTGAAATGGGTTTGGACACAATTAATCTCAGTGGACTCTACCATTTGGTGGAGAAATCACTCATTTGTAAATTGAGAATGCCCTCACTAAAGATATGTGACGTAATGATAAGAACAATTTCCAAAGATACACTGGGTTTGAGAAATAATATGCATATTTAAATCCCCCAAGACTATATTTGTGCACCTATGAACAGGAATGGTTGACTGTACCCATAATCTGTATATTAAAGAGCCCCATGGTGTGGATTTACACAGCAGACCATGGACTGACTTCAGTGGCAATGAGCTGTGGACTGAATCTCATTGAGAGCTACCAGGGGCTTCCCCTTACTTGGTAGTAATAATAGCTCCAGAGGAACTCTTACACAATTAGCATCTTAGTGTAACAAGCAAGATGGAATGAATGCATATTTTGCCTTTACTTCTACCAAGATTTTTTTTCCCTTTTAAAGGCACATTTGTATTGGCATGAAATAAACATAGAGATTCACCACCTTACCCCTAAATCTAAATTCAGAATGGGGATTTAAATCCATAGGAACAATGCTTTTCAGAATTGAGTCATGCTATAATATACCATATATCATATATTGTCAAATATTGCTTTGGTCTGCAGACATAATTAATATAAGCTAGCCATTAATAGTATGATATATGATCCAGGAACCTTTAATATAACAAAAGCCAACTCATATTTATCTCTAATGTGCTATAATCTTCTCTCACATCACAGAGCATTAACAAAGGGTATATTCTTTAATGTTATATTCCCATGGGTTTATTTGAACTTTTTTCTGGTTTAATTAGCTTATTCATTTTAATTAAAGTACAGTGCAACATTTACATGGTGTTTAATCTGAAAGTTAATCCTGTTTTCTTAAAAGATTAAGTGTAGTAATAAATATAAAATAATGGTGGCTGTTTCTCACAGAACCAGCACTTTGGCTACAAGAACAATTTCTGTTGGAAATAGCAGAAATGTAGACTTCCTGTAGGATTCTTTCACAAAGGCATGGATGCCACAGAAATAGAATTAAGAGCACCCACAAAAGTCCACTACCCCCCAATCATGGCAGAACCCCCAAAGCTGCTGCAGTGGCCCCACAGCCTCTATTTGTATGCTGTGGGCTCCCGACAGTTCTTTGCTCTCATGCACCGTTCTTGAGCCGGGGAGTCTGACCTTTTTCTGGAAACACGGATGCTTGTTGCCAGCATTGTTCTCCAGGCCGGCTCACCACTGCGTGTGTTTGACCCACAATGAGGCTTTTACTCCTGTACTCTGAATTCGCCACTCACGTCCGTGGTCATGCTCCACACATGTCATTGCCAGAGACTTACTCAGACCTGCTATGCTTCAGCCACCACTTCCTTCCTTCCCGCTTCTGCTACAGCAACACTTCATTAAAACCTGCCATGGACCTCTGTGTCTCCTCCTATCTTCATTTTCTTCCCAATTGCACGTCATGGTCATTATGACCCCTTCCTTGCAAATGCCCTCAGTTCCCTTTTCCTAGGCATTCCATGCGTTGGATGAACCTAATCATTCACCCACCTTCCCTATTTCCATCCCCAGATTGAATCCTTCCCATCACCATTCTAACACACTGTGATAGCTCCCATTTGAAAGAACTTTAACTCGACTTTGCCCTTAATTGCTTCTCTCACACACAGATTTATAAGAAAACGTGTATACGCATGCTCACTTTACTTCCTCACCTCCTGTGTGCTTTTCGACTGGTTTCAATCTGGTTTTCACCCCCACCTCCTCAGCAGACTTCATCTTGCTAAGGTTGTCAATCACTGTTTAGCCTGCATCCTGTTCTGCTTCCCAGCAGCTTTCGCCAGAGACAGCCCCTGACCTTTTCAAACACTTTTCCTCGTGTCCTCAATGACCCACACTTAACTGTTCAGCTTCTCTGATCTTTATTTCCAGTTCTGTCTTGGGGTCTTCTCTTCTATCTAAAATTTAAACAAAAGACCTCAGAGCTTGTCCTGGAACTCTCTTATTTTCCCAAATTCTTGAGAATTTTGAATCTTGCAGATTCAAGATCCGTATTTGTGGAAAACACAAATCTATGCAAAGATTTGTGTAAATGTTCAGAGCAGCTTCATTCATAGTAGCCCTAAACTAAACACAACAACACAAACCTATCCATAGTTAAGTGGGAAAACAAATAAGTGTTATCTATACAGTGGAATAAAATAAAATAAAATAATATCTTTATATAGGACCATGAGTGAATCTCAAATGCATTGTTCTAAGTGAACAAGACTCATGTCAAAGAGTTCGTGTATATTCTATGATTCCGTTTATTTAATATTCTAGAAAATTCAAGATAGCCTGTGTGACCAAAAGCAGATCAGAATTGTTTGAGATGGGGGCAGAGTGAGGCATAGATTGCACAGGAGGACAACAGAAGCTTTCAGGGTGATGGACACGTTCTGTATATGGTGAAGAGGGTTTCATAGGTGTATACCTGAGTTGAAACCCATGAAACTGAACACATCAGATGTATGCAATTTTTTGTAAATTCCATCTCAATAAAATTGATTAAAATCTGTATCTTGCCAATTCTTACATTTATGTGTTTAATATAGATCTCTCTTCAGACTGTGGATCCAGCTATTCACTTGATATATCCATTCTGAGGGCTGGAAGTGCAGCTCAGTGGTAGATGATTGCCTAGCATGTGCAGGGTTCAAAGTCCAGCATGACAGCACTGCAAGAAAAAAGTAGGAAATAGAAAAATAGATAGCCATTTTGATATTTCATAGGAATTTCAAACTGAATTTATTCTTTTCTTTTTTTTTTTAGAGAACAAGAGACTAAAAGAAAAAATTAGAGAGAGGTATAGAAGGAGGAGAGAGAGAATTAACTTTATTTTTTCATCTTGTTTTTCTGACACTTAGTTGTATATGTGGTGCTGGGGTTTGAACCCAGGTCTTCATGCATGCCAGGCAAGCACTGTCACTGCTGAGCCACTGTTCCAGTCCCCTGAATTTATTCTTGACAGGCATTTCTTTCTCTCATCTCAGTAAATTCCTGTCTTAAAAAGACCTCAAAACACAGTGGCTTGAATAAAATAGAGGTTTGTTTCTGTATCAGATGACAATCTGGAGTCAGGTGAGCCTGGGCTGGTGTGGTGGCTCCATCATCCTAACCCCTGGATTCCACTTCTGGGTTCCAGGAATGCTACAGGTCTCACTGTATCCTAGACAGCAGGAGCAGGGAAAGGGTCAAAGCAGTGCCTGTGCCTTCTTTTTAGGGAGCAACCCAGAAATGTGACATGGCCACACTTCATAACGAGGGTGGCTGGGAATGGCTTTATTTAGGCAACTATGTATTCAGCTAAAACTTTATTCCTGTGGTAGAAGGGGAGGACTGATGTGGAGAGAATGGGCATTTAACTTTCTCTAGAGTATGTGGAGACTTGGGCAAACCTCTATCTGCCTATGTGGAACCTCTATCTATCTATGCATTTTGATTAACATGTATTACAAAATTCATTTGTCTATGAAAAGTAAAGTGATTTATTGATGAAGATTTAGAATAATGGGTGCAGAAGAGGTGCTTCCATATTTATATATTGTCCAATCAGTGCATATGTCCGGCATCTCTTCATGTTCGTTATTGCCAATTGCATCATTTTTGGATTATTTCGTTTCTCCCATGTGAGAAAAATGTAGCGACTTTATTATTACTCACAATGATACAACTCTTCGGAACTTTTTTTTCATATTGAAACAATATAGATCTTGCCACTGCAGTACCCGTTACCATTTATTTTAATGCTGGTTATATCATTACTCATGAAGCTGTGACTACTGACCAGTGACTACTGACTTCTAATGACTCTCTCAAAGATTGTCCCTGTGCTTTCTTGATGACTGTGAAGGCAAGACTTACCCAGAGTATGCAAGGAAATGCAAGCAATCATTTTCTTACAGCTTTAAATTTCCTATTATTATATTTATGGCATACATATAGAGCATCTTCCAAATATGTCTTGTTTTGAACTCTCCAGGATGGAATCACTGCATTGGCAGAATGTGATCTCTAACAATGTCCACTGCACCCCTGCAGAATGTGGGGGCAAGGAACCCATGGCAGAATGGCAGGAGCAGCCATTCTCCGTCCAGCACAGCTCAAAACTGGCTTGAGAGAGCACGGCAGCACCACATCCAAGAGGGCATGAGAAGGAAACATTGGTGGGCCCCTTGTCATTGTGGACAGGCTTTGGAGGGGACAGCCAAGCCTCTCTTCTGGATGGGCTCAAGTGGCTTTTTCCCTCTTTGTTGGTGCAGGCTCAGGTGCAGACTGCTTCCCTCTTCTTGTGGAAGCCGCCACCAGGTGCTTCTTACTCTGCCTTTCTTCCCCCAGAAGACAGCCTGTTGAGTGGGACATAGCGTGTGCAACTTCTTAAGCCCAGCTGCCTTTTAAGATCAGCATCCAGTCCTTTTAATTAAAGACATGGGATGACAAGACAGATAAAGAAGGGGAAGCTACAAGCTTCAGGAAAGATGGTTCCTGAGGTCACATAGTCACAATTCTGGCCTTGATGCTGTTCCTTTAGGGTATGGGGACTGAATGTTTCCTTGGACTCTTAATCTCAGTTTTAATCTGGGAAGGTTGAGTTTATCAATCACTCTAAGCACAGATACCTTCAGGAAGTACTATCCAGGCTTGCCAGCCGGCCCTGTCAGAACCGTAGCTGCTATCTTATCTCTAGTGAAAGATCTGCAGTTTTGAGGATGGCCACACTCTTACCACTTTCCATGGGATGGTGGCCTCAAGTGGTTTTGAGTTTAAAAGAGAATATAGGTATCAAAGCAACAAGATTGATGAACTGTACCATCTGCTTATTTTATAATCAAATGCCATGATGATGGCTTTCTCTGTTTCTCTGTTTTAAAGATGAGCAAAATCGTTATATTATATCGTTTTGTTAAAATCTTGTAAGGTTGCTCAAAAATAAAAAAAATTAAGAAAAAAGATGAGCAAAATGAGATGCAAAATGATAAATAACTTTGCAAAGTCTGTCTGCCTTTAAAGGCTTCAGTGTTTACCTCAGTTGTTCTCTCACTGGGAAAGAACAAGACAGTTTATGCATCTTAACCCTGATGCCACCTGAGAAACTGTTTTGGAGAGATTTTGACTAGCCAGTGACAAATTCCTCTATTAGGTCACTTGTTCTTGGAGGTTGTGAGCTGCAACAGGAAACATACCTCCTTAGGAGATGAAGCTGGACACAGCCTGACCATCTGCTCTGTTGGCAGGGGCTGACGTAGGCTGACTTTATGGATAAAGGAGATGGAGCAGGGCATGTCACCAGCCAACAGTGCTGCTGGCAGTGAGGCCCAGAGACAGACGGACTCCTGAGCAGACTGATGGCTGTCAACATCTCAGAGTCCATGGGGCAGACATAACGAAAACTACATCTTGAGCAAGGGAATGCAGTGAAATCTTAAAAGCACAGCTGCTGTGGTGGACCAGCTTCCCTGCCAGGCATCATGCTAGGTTTGAGGTTAGATCAATAAACATGACAGTATGGGAGGATAGGAAGATGTTAAGTAAATATTAATGCACATACTTAATTACAATTGTGATCCACTCCATGTTGAAAGCAGGGTGGTCATTGATAACATGTATGGGGAGATCTGATAGAGAGTCTGAGTGGGGGGCAGGGTTAGGGAGGCCTCTGCTGAGAAGGTGACATTTGTAACCAACCCTGTAGGTTATCTGTAAAGGACCCTATAGGTTGCTCACCAAGTAACTGTTTCCCTTCCCTCTTTCTCTCCTAGGGAAACCCTCTAAACTCTTGCTTCACTTTTGATTTTCGTGACTCTACCTTTCTTTATCTAGCCTGTGCGTTAGGGAAGTGGCCCTGGGGTTTGTGTCCTCATTGAACTGAGTCCATCGGAGAGGCCTCAGTCCCTTGGCATTGATGGGTTCAGGCATGTGTTATGTTAGAGCCTGTGTTATAGTATTGGCCCAGAGAAAAGGGAGGTCTGCTAGAAGGTTTTTTCCCGGGGGAAAGTTTCCTCGTTCCAAGAAGGTGGAATACCTTTGAGCACTGTCATGTTTGGAGACCTTGAGTGGAGCTTGCTTGAGGACAAATCCTACTCAGTAATGGCAGAGCTGAATGATGGGGAGAATCTAGGTTCTTGTTGGGTTTCTTAACTGTATGCTTCAACTGCGGAACACCCCTGGCTTTAGATTTTTAGGTGTCTTCCTCATGAAGCCAGTTGAGTCTGGGTTTCTGTTATTTGTACCTGCAAATGTACTAAGAGTTATCCAGGTAATGAATGACTGGGGAGGGCCATGCAGCACAAATAAAAGAAGTGTTGCCGTGTGTCTGGGGAGCAGTGATGAGGGGCAGGGAATGAAGCAAGACAAAGCTGTAGAATTGGAAGGGCTCTGATACCATCATTCTTGGATATCAGCTAATAATTTGGGCTCTTTATGTAATTCAGGCTTATGACTCTTCATTTATTTTGGGAGCTCCAACAAAGTGCTACATTATTCTTTTTTTTACTTCCAAACAGTGGAGAACACAAGGAATTATGTACATGATGTTCTATAATATTAAATTCACTCATAATCACTCAGTTCTTCAATTTACTTGATTCTTGTAACTGTAGTCTGATTTCTCTGGTGTTGGTTTCAGTGTTGCTGCTCCTGGACTTGCTGCTCAGCAGAGCTGCCTGAGGGTCACCCGCTCTCAGTAGCAGTTGAATTGGATTTTTAGCACTAACAATTTGGGGCAGTAGTCTAGAGAGAACAGTTGCACTGGTTCTGTTTGCTATAATCACGGTGGAGATCTTCAACCTATTTATCTAAAGATCTGAGGAAGAATATGAATCTTCCAAAAAGTAATGAGGACTAAGATCGAATGGCTCTTTTAGAAGAGTTCCCAACTGGTCCTAGAAACTGGGAAAGGGTCAGGGGAGTAGTGGGTCCAAAATATAGCAGCTAGGGGTATGGTTTCTAATAAGGTAAATTAACTCAGGGGACCTACCTGCTCAGCTCAGCCTTGCCATTATCATTAGCTCTTTGGCACAGGTAGGGCTTTAGCTCATTTCCTGCCTGGTTGCCTGGCTGCTTATCTTCTGGCAAGGGAGGCTGCTTTGGATGATTGCTTTCAAGACTTGGACTGGGGCTTCCCAGTGCAGCATGGGATGTAGGAAGAGCCCAGGCCTCAGAACCAGACACTACTTAGCAGCTACATAAACTTGAGCACCACATTTAATTTCTCCAAACTTTAGTTTACTCATCTGTAAGATGATAGGAACAGTATCTAACTTATAGGAATGTTGTGAGGAGTAAATGAAGCGATCCTTGATGCGTGTTCAGTACAGCACAGATGTTCAACCTATGACAGCTGTTATTTAAAATCATTATTATTTATCATCACTGCCATTGGTATTTGTGAGTAGGGTCCTGAACTTTCTATAAATGCAATATAAATGCAATATGGAGGACCCTGTTACTTTTCTTTCAAGAGAATCAATTTTATCTATTTTTCCATCTGGTTTTTGTTTTTCTGATACTTAGTTGTGTATGTGGTGCTGGGGTTCAAACATGGGTCCTTGTGCATGCTAGGCAAATGCTCTACTTCTGAGTCACAGCTTCAGCCCAGGACCCTGTCACCTTTGTCATTGTCTAGTCAACACAATGCCATAGCAGCTATGTCCCAAACACTACAGTGGGTCAGGGTGTTTAAGAAAGAAAATAAACAAAACTCAAAAACCACAACCAAAGAAACCAAAACCCCACAGTTTTCAAAAACCATAGTTTTACCATGAGCATTCATTTCTTACAATGAAATCTAATTTGAGAATACCATTGCGATTCTTGGTGACTCTGAACTGAAAAAGCAAAACGGAATAAAACAAAAACCAACCAAACAAAAAATATTTCTGACCACAAAAAAGTTTTTACATTTCCTTGCAAAAGCATTTAATACTTTGATTTGTGCTCTTTGATAGATGGGTTAAGCCACCCAAGCTACAGATTCTTACAAGTGCTTCGTATTCAGAGAGAGAGATTTTTTGGTTTTTAAGTCTGCGTGGAACCTTCTGGGTTACCTCCAGCATAAGCATAGCCCTGAGCAAACCAAGCTTTGCAAAGCTTGTTATTTGTTTTACTTCTGCCAGAATATTGAAAATTTGCCTGGCGAACATTCCCTGAAATCAAAATGACTTATTCTCAGGCTTCTTTAGCTTTTGATCCTGCTGCAGGATGGTGTGTTTTCCTAATGATGCAGAATCTCTCGTTAAGTTCAGGAAACAGGATATAAGGATAAGTCAATTGACTGAATTTATGGACATAATAAAACGGTCCCTATTACCTTCGGCAGTCAAGGCAAGACAAGGTGAAACACAGTGTTGTAAAGTTATTATGACAAAATAGTTTAGTATTTACCTGACCAAATAAAGTGAAAATACTGCATTTATTTTTGAAGCGGCATTTCAGACATTATGACCTAAAATTAATAGTGGTAGACGATCATTTATCCTGTCGCACAGGGATATTGCAGAGTTCACTCAAAGCCAGGAATATCTGCTATTAAATCATGGCAAACTAAAAAAAAATTTTGAAGTATTTCCTCGTGTCTGCTCAATGTCTACTGCTGGCCCCACCGAGCCAGTGTTAACAGCTAAGGCATTTCTTTTTCCATCTTGTAATATAATTAAAAACAAATTTAGAAGCAGAATGGATGTTTTGTATGTTAGAGCCCTGTTAGTTTTGGGGAAGGCACTGGCAATGCAGCTGTTCTTGACAATTATTAACTCAGAAAAAGAAAAGAAAAAAAAAAAAGAAAGAAAGAAAAGAAAGAACCAAATTGACCAAATATGGTTGCTTTTGTCTTCCAGTGGGAAGCAAATCTTTGGGGTGGCCACAGGAAAAATAGATATAAATCAAGTATTTTTAACTTGCCACATTTCAAGTACATGTAAAGGGTTGAATGTGAAGACTTGAATGTCTTGAATGTAAAGGGTTGTAGAAAGTTTCAAGTAGTTAAATTGTCCAGTGGGTATGAATGATATTAGCTTGTGAAAATAACTGAAGTTAGAGCTAAAGTTTAGTTTATTTCTGGTTTTGGTTATTCTTCTAGATTCTAGAACTTGGGATTTAAAGTGTAAAGTTTTTCTATGTTTCTAAATTAAAACAGGACTCTGACTCCACATTAGATAAGCAAGTCTTTGTGGGCATGGAGCAGATGTCAAAAAATTTCACTTTGAATATCTAATCATGTATTTGCATATGCTGATTATGAGTTGCAGTGATCAATAATAAGATCGTTCAAGTCTTTGCTACTGGTTTTTGAATAAATCCCATTCCTGACAATTCTATTCAAAACTGTATCTGGCTGTGCTCACTTCACCCACCCTCACTCACAACCTACTTTACTCCACACTGCTTTTTCTTTTTTATAGTTTTATCACCTTCTAACATTCTACGCAATTAACTTGTTATGTTTGATGTTAATTACCTCCCCATCACTCCCCAAGTGAAGCCAAAATCTTTGATTTGTCCACTGCTGTATCCCAACACCCAGGCAATGCCTAGTACATGGTAGGTGCTTAATAAATATTTGCCAAATGAATGAATCATACTTTCTTCTGTATGAAAACACTATAATGATTTTCATTGGCCTAACAATAAAATTTAACTTCTTTATGTGGTGTATATGATCCAGTTCCAGTTTACCTATTCAAATACACTTCTTTCCATTTACCTACCAAAGCATGGGCTGTCTTGCTTGTGGGTGTTTGCACATTCAGGTTCGTTTGCCTGGAATTCTCTTTGTTCACCTTCCTCCTGACAATTCTGATTAAGTTCTTAGGACTAGTTTAGTTTTTTTTTTTCTCTTTATTTTTTTTCTGGAAGCCTTGCTTGGTCTTCCAACTCTTGCATTCCTTAAGCACACTACTTTATCATAGCAAGTTTATTGGTATTGACTTTCCATCTGCATCTTTCTCCTTTAGGCTATACACTTTCTGGGGGCAAGAGCCAAGCACATTGTAGGAGGTTCATTAACTATGTGCTGAATCATTGAATCATGAAAGAAGGGCATATGCAACTCAAAGCTATGATAAACCTGGCCAGGGGCAGAGTGGACCCAATGTCCTTTTGGAAGGTGTTTTGACGATCTTAAGGGACTTAGGCTTCTGGCCCCAATTTCTCTTTTGCATTGAACTGTTATTGCACCTTAATTGAACATTGTATAGTGATGATGCAGTGGTTGAACAGGTAGCTGTGGAGCACTGGCATCTAAGTTCAAATCCCACCCTGCCATTCATTACGTTGCTACTTCTGTCTTAGTTTTCTCATTCACAATATGGGCATGGTTATTTTGAAATGTCATGGTGCTCAGAGGGGAGGTTCGGCCATTTCTGCCTTGTGCCACTAGACAGATGATTCCTGCCTTTGGTGAGTTTGGCAAAAGCAAATAGTGTTTTAGGCCTAAGGGTACCTTTCACATTTCAATTTGAGAGAAAACTATAGTTTTGGCCCTTGAAATTGACCATGTAGAAGACCAAGCACTTACCTCATGGTATCTTGCAAGGACTCAGTTTGTACATTTAAAGAAGAAGGAGTTGAAGTTACCGTGGGGTTCAATAAAGTTTAATTTTCCCAATCAACTGTAAGAACAGGGCACTTGCATTTAGCAGAATTTGCTCAGAAGTTTAATAGGTCCTAAGGTTCCATCACAGCAAATTTGAAGACGTTGTTGTCAGGAAGGGCCTTTGTCCATTCCACCACCAGTATCTTTGCCCAGTGTGAGCTTGGGCACTCTTCCTCTCTTGCTGTGCTCCTCCGTATCTACCCTTCTGTGCCTCTTTCAACAATGGCAGCCGGAAATGCCAAATTAGTCCCTGTCTCTTCAGTGACACATTTAAGTTCTGCTGCCCCAGGCTGCAGTTCAGGCTGAACTCTATGCCTATGTTAGGTGTATAAAGTTTGGTCCAACGGCTGGGTCGTCTCCAGCCTTCACAGGTGCTCATTTCCCCTTTAATGGGACCATGTTTCTTAGGAGCAACTATAATTTAAAATGGCAAATTTCTTCTCTTCATTACATAAAAGGTAAAAATAATGATGATAGGTACCAGAGCAGGGTGTGTATGTGTGAAAAATAATCACATTCTTTGTCAGGCAGAAAATACTAGGGAGCTAGCCAATCTGCAGCTTAAGCTTTGCTTTTGAGACAATGCAGTTCCCTTTGACGTGAACAGGACTGATGGAGGCCTTACCCCAGAGAAGCATCCTTTTGCCTTCCTCTTAAAGGAGTCCTTGCCAAAGTGCTGTATTGGAAGCAGCCACGCTAGCAGAACTGAGCAGCTGCAACATTGTAAATGCCAGCAAATAAAAGTGTCAGTAGCCCGGCCTGTGGGAGGCTGGCAGGGCCTGGAGTTTAGTGCTCTTCTGTCGGGATTGGCCTTTGTAGGGGGCTGCTTCATATCCAGCCCACAAGAGTAGTGATTCAAAGTTATTTCCAACTGATGGCTCGTCCTGACCCTAGGAAAAGGCATTGGGAGGGCTCCCTCCAGCAGCAGCCCACCAGGAAGGAGGGATCCCTACTCTACTTGAACTGCCCTCTCTCTCCAACAGATGGCCCCATCCTAGTTAAAGGATGACATTCTGAATGGTTGGTGGGAGCGTCCCCTGCATGGCCTGTCTTGATAATAGAAATTTTGTAGTGCTCCTCCGGGGACCCATAATCATATGAAAAAAATATAAGAAGACTGGTTTTCTTTTCACCACTGGATGTATTTATTTACAAAGAGGGACTATAATGGCCCAAGGCACATACACTTACTGGCAGTAAAACTCCACCCTGTGATTCACTGATTTCTCTGTCCTGCTTCCTGCAGTGAGGAGATTTCGTAATGTCCTGGTGCTCAGAGGGGAGGTTCGGCCATTTCTGCCTTGTGCCACTGGACAGATGATTCCTGCCTTTGGTGAGTTTGGCAAAAGCAAATAGTGTTTTAGGCCTAAGGGTACCTTTCACATTTCAATTTGAGAGAAAACTATAGTTTTGGCCCTTGAAATTGACCATGTAGAAGAAAATGCTTATTTCTGTGTAGTGAATATTCAACAGCCTGGCTTCCAAAGTCTGTCCACCGACAGCAGGATCCCAGCTTGGCGGCCAGAAAGGTTTGCTTTTTCTTTTTTTTTTTTTTTTTACCAGGGCAAAGGCTCAGGAGAGGAGGAAAACAGAGCCACCTGTTGCTAAATGCTCTCTGTAATGGGCATGTTAATGGCTTGGAAATCCCAGGCAGACATTTCAGATGATGTTTTTAAAGAGTTTTTAAGACATGAGAAAATGCCCGAGATCATTAGTAAGTGGGATGCAAAATATACACAATATTATCTGAACTCTGTAAAGTAATAGGTAGAGAGACAAAATTCCAAAGTGTATGACGGACTTAAGATTTATTTTAGCCTCATACCTATTAATAGTGTCTTATAATTTCCAGGCTTCCTATGGTGAACATATATATATATATATATATATATATATATATATATATATATATATTATTTTTAAGAGAGAGGGACCGTGAGAGAGAGAGAGAGAGAGAGAGAGAGAGCAAACGAGAGAGAATCAATTTTATTTAGTTTTTCAAGTGTTTTTTGTTGCTCCGACACTAAGTTGTGTATGCGGTGCTGGGGTTCGAACCCATGTCCTCACGCATGCCAGGCAAGTGCTGTAACTGCTACCCACCACTCCAGCCTATATATTTTTTGTTTAAAAAAATCTTCATACAGATAACTGTTTCTTAAAAAAAAGAATGAAGTGGGACCATCTAATTCCATCAGTGCAATTGTTAAGGATCTGATCTTTTTTTTTTTTTTTTTAAGGATCTGATCTTTTAAAATAAAGACTTTTATTATCCCCTTTCCTCATTCTCTGGGAGTAATATGACCCCAAGTAAGCCCACTCTTGTGATTTGCTATGTATTTTCTCACCTCAAAAATAATGGCACATTACAAATGAGCTGGATTTCCACATTTGTGACAGATGCCAATTTTGGGGGACAACTCAGAACCGTTTGGTTTGAGCTCTGATGCCCAAGAGCTTTATCCTTTCATTTTAGAGCAATGCAATTCAATTCCACAACAAAAATTTACAGTATAAGGCATACAGTGAATTTACTTACCTATAAGGATTTTCCAGTGTTATTACTGTTCTAATAAAATCTTGTTTAAAACAGTAATTGAGTAGTTAAATATTCTTAGTTGCTATGCTTTCATTTTTGACATTTGACTCTTTTTAGGGGAAAAACAAGTTCTTTTATTGAATAACTTCACTCTTCCTTCATCATTTTAGTGAAGCTGGTATATAAGTTTTAATTGAGCACTTCACTAGGTTTTATCTGTTCAGTCTGATCTCATGCACCTTTCACATCTACATTTATGTTCTAAAATAAGAATTCTATAATTGCTACAATCAAGTGTGAGCTGATCTGAGCCCCTTTTTAGCCCTCTCCTCTGTGCCTCTCACCTGCATCCCTTTTCCCCATCACCAAGTAATTATTGACTTGCTTTCTGTCACTAGATTAGGTTACATTTATGAGACTGTTTAAAAATAATAGGGATTCTAGAAATGTATTTTGTGGAATAATTGCTCCTTGACATGTTTGTGGAAAAGGATTCTGTGCTCAAAAACTTTTGGAAACACTGTGTACTACACACCTTCCAACCCTATTCTCAATGCACATATGTGGATTCAAGGCTTTGAAATGTTCTGCAGCAAAGAAATACTTTAGAGTCATTTTAAATTTGTACTTATTCCCAACCTTATCCAGCTGGAATAGTTAGAAGCACCATGTCCAAAGTGCTGTGAGGGCCAATGTCATGGAGGAAATGTTAAATAACTTGCTGTGCTTAAAATGAAGCAGAAAAGTAAACAAATAAACTAAGCAAGATTTTCTATAAAAACAACTTAAAAAGGGTTTATGCTTAGATTGTAACCCTTTGCCCCAAGCCCTTTGATTAACTGTAGGAATTCCTCAGATTCGCAAGTGGCTATAGCAACCGTTGCTTTAATTCAGGTCACAAAAGCACTGGAGGCCAGAGTACAGTTCTTGGCCATCACTAATCCTTTCGATTTGTTCCCTAACTTCAGGGTAATACCAGCAGTGGCTGCGGAGTTGGTCAATTTGGTGTAGAATGTTAGCCGTCTTTTCCAACCCCCACCTCCTCTAGAAACATCTTCCTTCTTTTCCTTCCAGTTTTTTCTCCTTCTCTTTTGTCTCAGACTCAACTGTGAGAGTAGTAGCAGAAGCTCTCCCTTTCTCACCCTTTGGTCTCCTAGCCTGATCACTTGCACGCATTGGCCAGTGGCTCTCCCATTCTACAGATACATGCCTGCCCTGTTGAAAGGATGGTTTGTAGACTTGCTTAGCAGCAAACCTTTGAGAATTTATGATTTTCAGAATGTTAATATAAGTTTCTGGGCAACTTGATCTGTGACATTTCTATTTTTTAAAGAATGGTGGCTCTATTTGTGCAGTGCCTGATGTACTGGAATCCTTCATGATTATCTCTTTGTGCTTTTAAAATCAGTCCCTGCTCTTACTGAAGTGTGGGCAAATCCATAAGCAAAGAGGAGTGGTTGCAATATCATAGTTCTTTTACAAAAGGTATCCATGACAAGGCTAATTGATTCAGGGGACTTCATTTTCAATAAAGGAACTGAGATTAGTTTACTGTCGATCTTAATTATTCCATTCATCAGCCATTTGTTGCCCTGGGCAACTGGCATCACTTTTGCTAATTTTAGCCCATTTTGCTTAGCAAGGCTTGTTTCTTTTGTTTAATTTTTGTAGATTTGAACGAAGAAAAAGAGAGAAATATATTTATGGGCTACTTCTAAACTGTGAAATCTGAACGCACCAACAGAAGACATTTTGCTTGTATTATTTTTAAAACCAATGATGGAAATTCACAAACGGTACATGTTTATGGATGCACGTGTACAGCGCAGCCAGACATGAACCTGTAAATGAACATAATCTGGACTAAGAAAATATCCAGTGAGTGAGGAGAAAATATGATTAACCATTGTCAGAGGGTGTTTTTTCAGTCTCAAAAGAGAACTGAAGTTCTGGTTGTTGGCATTTAAGTATTTCCTTTTTCCTATATTACTCTTAAATTAATTTTGTTTTTGTTTTGCTAAACTCCGGATACTATCACACATCTCTCTACATCTCGTTTTCTTATACCTGTGCTCTTATGCATTGTGTGTGTGTGTGTGTGTGTGTGTGTATGTATGTATGTATTTGGGTGTGTTTGCCTCTACATAGCAATCTCTTCCTGGACCACTTTAAACACAGGTAATTCAGACAAAGGGATCTTTAATTAGAGTCATAGATGGTAAGAGGAAAAGCAAAAGACAGGATTCACATAGACAAAAGCACAATAAAACACTTCTAGAAAAACAACTACATGGCTGAAAACACTGGGAGCATGTTTTTGACCTGAGTAAAGAGTGAAACAAAGCTTGCTTAAATACTGCAGTTACGTGTCTGCTTGTCTGGGCAGGTAACTTCTACATCTTTGGAGGCCTGTAACTACCTTGTCTATTTAAGTCTGATTGTATAAATGCAGAGTTTTCTAGTATAAAAAGATGACATTCATAACAAGTGAATCCCACACGCTTAATTTATGCCTCTTCTCTCTCTCTCTGTCTTTTGTTCCAGGGCAGTTATCATAATAGTTCCTAGGAAATGTCTGTGACTCCTGTCTTTATCAGAGATTGTATTTGTTGCACGGAACAGAAATGCACTTTAAGGAAGCTCAAGTTAAAATAGTGTTAACTGAAAGGGTGTGGAGTCAATCTCATGGACCCCAGTTGTGGGAATTGTAGCTGGGCTACCTGGTAATTAGATCACCTCCAGGAAGAAGTGACTACTTCTCTCTGTCTCTCTGGGTCTACACTATTTATATATATACATATGTACCATATATATATATATATATATATATATATATATACATAAATATATATATACACACACATATATATATTTAAAATCTCTGTTTTATTTCTGTATATACACTACATTTTTCTCTGAGGCAGATCAGCTTTCTATGTGAGGCTTCGTTTTATGCCCACAGGCTCTGACCCATGTGAAATTCATACCTAACTAGGAGCCTGAGGCAGGAGGGTTACAAGTTCAAGGTTAGCCTTAGCAATTTAACAAGACCCTGACTCAAAACAAAAAGTAAGAAAGGACTGGGGATGTAGGTCAATGGTAGAGCATCCCTGTGTTCAATCCCCAGAATCAGGAAAAAAAAAAAAAAAGGTCATGCCTATCACCTAATGGATTCCCATTTCCCACTGATTCCTTATTTCTCTGAATTTGAATGAAGGATAATTGGATGACTGTTGGTTGATCTCACCCATCATACTGTTAGCTGCGTGTAGGCAGGAGCTGTGGCTGTTTTGTTTGTCCGTATATTTCATTGCCTAGTTCATGGCCTGTGGTAGGTATGCAATATATTGATGAGTGACTGGCAACTCCAATATCTGAATCTCCTGTGGTTTATTTTGATTGTCTGGTGTATTTTATTCTCTTGGTTTTGGTTCAGTGGTCTCTTACTGAATACTGACCATTGTCTGAAAAACTGAAGGGATCATTAGAGTTTCTAGATGGTGTTATCCTCCAGAGAAGATATATTCTTATTTCTGCTGCTTAGATATAGCTATTGATAGAAACAAATTACCTTTATCCAATTGAAGACTGAACAAATTAAAATTTTCCTTTCAGTCTCTTTAGGGATTTGTTTTATTTAGCCCTCATTCTTAGAGTGCAGCCCTTCAGTGATTCCAATGGGAAGTTGGGGTGTTTCCAGGACCATTATTTGTGATGAACCCTAAACTCTTTTCTTTTGTCTAAAAGGCGAACGCTTTTTTTCAGCTTTTCAGGTATAGTCACTATTTAAAATGCCTCAGAGAGAAAGATGTCAAATGTCAAACTAATCTCTGCGTTTTCCTGCTCTACAGGCTCTTAGCTCTTGGGTATTGTTATCATGATGACTCTTTTATTTTACTTCAGTTGTTTGTTTTTGTAGCATTTTAGTCCAACTGGTTTTTCTTGGCACGAGAGTTGGTTCGTTACCAGTGGAATCTACCATAATTAAGCATGAAACCCAATTGATTAAATGAACAATGTATCAGTATATTCTGGAGACAGAACTGGATGAGCCTATTTTGGATTAGGTATCTTTTCTGGTCTAAGCATCTACGTCCTCTTGGAGTGGGAGGATGCAGTACTCAGAGCAAGGTAGGCTAAGCAAGGGAGGACACAGGCAATGGCAAACACTGCCAAAGTGCCTGCTTCAGCCACCATCAATGTCATTATCATCATCATCATCACTTTAATTGATGTCTCACCTTCAGAACTTCATGACTTAGAAAACTCTGCCATTTGGGTTTTTTCTTCTGGTTTTGGTACCCTGGGATGCATAATCAATGTTCGTGTTAGACAGTTATCCCAGTGCCCTACAGTGTTCAATCACACTTTTTTCACCATCGCCATCCTCATCAACCCGTACACCTAAAATGTGAATGTCCTAGGCTTTATAATAACCAAATTTCCACTGTTTCCAACTCTACCTTGCCTTCTGCCCACCCCTCCCCACACGTCCCTGAACCCTGGGTTTGGAATAGCCAGTGTTTAGCTATTATGCACTTCTCTCTCCGCTCTTCACCTCTTTCACTGATATTTGTAGCTGATATTTGTTCCTGTACTTCTACCCAAGCCTTCAGGGGGCTGGGGAATTAGAAGATCAAGAATGATGACTGAGTTGCAGGGAAGAATAAGGACCGTGACAAATGGGGACAAACTGAATTCAAAATGAATTTAGTAAGAGACACCACAACATAACTCTGTTACCTGAAATACGTTATTGGAATTCTCTGAATAAAAGCTCAAAATGAAAATACCTAGGTGAACTTGTGTGCTGATAACAACACATTCATTCCTGCTTGAATGGTTATTTGGAAATTAGGGAATAAAATTTTAGGAAGAGATAGTTCATTGGAAGCGGGGAAGAGCAAGAGGGTGAGTTAAATACTGAGGTTTTTCAATTTTGCATGGTGAAAATTTTGCTTCAGCTTTTCTTTATCAGAGTTTAGATGAATTGAAGCTCTATACAATAATACTTTATGTGCTGTATGGCTTCCTAAATTTGCCACTGAGACATAGCAATAGTGTCATCAGTACCATAACACATACTAACACCTCCTGTGAACTTATGTTCTCAGTATGCATTATTATTTCATTTTCAGCACAATTCTGTGGGATAGTTATGTCATGATCCAATTTATAGATGATGAAACGGAGACAAGTAATTTTCCCAATATCATGGAAAGTTTAGTAAGTGACAATGCCAGTATTCTAGTTCTGGGGTCTAATTTAAAGATAGGGTCAAACCCTATTTTTAAATACTGTACTTAAACCCTGTGTGTATTTAATACACATTAAAATGGTTTTTTTAAATGACAGTCTACATGGTAATAAAAATACATGGGAAAGCACTATTTTCAGTGGAAAAGTGGGCTCTCCAGTATAAATATAATCAAATTAAATTAAAACAATTAAGATTTCTATATCAACATATTTACCAAACTGCTGTAGCAAGATGCAGCAGCTCAGTCAAGAGGGATGACCATTTCTCTTTTACATAACAGCCTCAAGGGAGGCAGTGGCACATAGCCACTCAATTGAGGTTTCTTCCTTCTTATTGCTCAGCCAGCCTCAAGGGCATTGCCCATGCCTCCCTGGCTGAAGCTGACCCACATTCCAGCCCACAGGAAGGAGGAAAGAGAGAGAAGAATGAACATTCAAGATGCTCAAAAGTCTAGAGCTGGAAGTTGCACACATCATTTCTGTTCAGATTCTACATGTAAGAACTTGGTCACATGGCCACATCTAGCTGCAAGGGAAGCTGAGAGAGATGGACTGTGCTAGACAGAAGATTCTGAGAAGCCAAGCAGCTGTGGCTCCTGCCTTCAGGAAGTGTATGTCCACTGGAAGAGACCAAACAACTCTGTCTGGGTGGCTCTGTGCCTTGTCAAAACTTATGCAGGGATTCTGTTTCTAAAAAGGAAAATGAACAGTAAATAGGCAACAGATAACAGCCTGTGTCCTGGTTCCTGGTTAGTAACACAAACAATAATGTATTTATGAGTTTGGGATTTTTAAAACTAGCTGGTATCTGGTATAAGTGATTCTTTTTCTTATTTATAATAAAACTATCTTGCCTTGGATATAATAAAGATAATCAGAATAATGCTGTACCTCAAAGCAAGTATTATAGTCTGAATTGTTTTAAAACCAGAAGAGATTACAGGGCATTGTTTTACTGCAAAAGGTGTTATAAACACTATGGAGATAAACTTTGCTATATAATTAAAGGATATTTATGAGTACGCATTGTATAGGGCATTTGACTACATATTTGGAACCAGCGTACAGAGATTCATTATTAACATGCTATCCTTTCTCTATTTGATTTGTAAGATAAGATTGATGGGTGTTCACATAGAACAAAAGGGGATTTAATAACAGGATTCTGCCTCACACCAAGTAGGCGTTCTGATTTAAAACAAACACAGCACATCAGCTCAAATGCTCATGACTCAAAGCCTCTAGGCTTGATTAGCATCCTTGGGCAAATTAAAAAGAACTCTTAACCCCCCGTGGGGTCCTGCACAGAATGCAGTTATCTGAGTAGCTCACAGCCCAGGGAAAATGATGACATCTAGGACTGCAGTTTTCATTTTCAAAGAATTTTTGCTCTGGAAATTTCTGTGCATAAACGTTGATGAAAATTCACAATGATTCCATGTATCCTATAAAACAAAATCCCTGGATGGGTGCAGCCAGACTCCAGGTTACTGCTGCTGACCATTATTCCGTATGCCTTGGCTCCTGAAGTCAGTGTTTGTTTTGGTGATTGCACATTCTCTTTTTCTTGCACGGTTTTGCAGTCTATGCTTGCCTGAAGTAGTCATTTGTTTTAGTTCATGGACCAGGAAGGAACTTCTCCGGGGACTCAAAGCACAGAACATGAAGCTGTAAACATCTCCTACAGTGTAGTCCAGCAGCCTTGATGGACCAGGGAATTGAGCATCTGGGAAGCTGAGGGTGAGTTCAGGGCAGTTGGGTCTAGAACTGCATCTCTGGCCTCCCAGTCCAGCGCTCTTTTCTCGTTGCCATTCACCTGTATTAATTATAGATATTAGGCAATTTGAGGATTTACTTAAAGTTTTTTGAAGTCCTGTTTTTTTGTATAAAGACCATTTTAGAGTCTAAAAAAAATTTGAATTCTCTAGTGAATTAAGCTTTTCCTGTATAGGGACGGTCTATTGCATGGACCAGGAAGCTCTCACCAAGGGCTCTTAGACTTTGACTTTATTTCAAAGTGAGTTACCTATACAATCATTATAATTGTGTGTATGTGTGGTTCAGAACATTAATTTGTCAACTACAAGTGTTTTAAAAGTCACAATTGATAACTGTTTTAACATAAAGCATATTATAAAACAGGAGCCTTGATAATTGAAAGCCATAAGGGCCCTGTAATCCTTGAGATGTTGAGGGTAATGCCAGGTGGAGATGCAGAGGTGAGACTGAATAAACATGAATAGGTCAGCTCTGCATCACTGTGACCAAAAGTACCTGACCAGAACAAGTTGGTAGAGGACATGTTTATTTGGGGCTCATGGTTTCAGAGGTCAAAGTCCGTAAATGGCTAAGTCTGTTGCTGTGGACCTAAGGTGAGGCAGCACACCATGGCAGAAGGGTGTGGTAGACTAGCACTGCTCCATTCATTGCAGCCAGGAAGCAGAGAGAGATGGATAAAGGGTCACAGGGAATATGCACTCATCCAGGGCACACTTCCTTGGTCCACCTCTTCTGGCCATACCCCACCTGCCTACAGTTACCACCCAGTCAGTCCATTAAAACCAGCATGGACTGATTAGGTCACAGTTCTTATAATCCAATCATTTCACCTCTGAATATTCCTGCATTAACACAGGAGCTTTTGGGGGACACTTCATATTCAAACCATAATACATGTGTTGAACAGAGTGAGTCCTGATAAGATAAGGACACTTCTGTTTTATTGCTTTGCAGTTGATTTTAGTCCTGATGAAAATCAGCAAAGTACAGCAGGGTCACAGGACCAGTTGTGAAGACAAACAGAATGCTAACTCTTTCTGAGTTAGGTCAGCTTTGGCCATTCATGTGTGCATTCAGAGCCTCAGTTTCTCATCTGTGATAGAAGGATAAGTTCATTTGCTTCAGAGCAGGGTTGTTGAGAGGGTCAAGTCTGATGTTTGTGAAAGTCTTTTAAAACAGGAAGCACTATTCAAATGTAAAGCATATTGGTTCCGTTATTACTGTAGTAGTTTTATCATTATTTCATTAGGAGTTGGTTTCCAGTCCAGTGGCCCTATTCTAGTAAGTTAAGTGGTTGCATGATAGATGAAAAGAGGTACTAAGCAGGTTGTGGATGCTATGGTCTGAATGTTTGCATCCCTCCAATATTCACATGTTTGAATCCTAACCCATAAGGTGATGGTATGAGGAGGTGGTGTCTCTAGGAAGTGAGTAAATAGATTATGAAGATGGAGCCCTAATGAATGGGATTAGTGCCCTTATAAAACGGCTGCCTCATCTCTTTCACCATTCGAGGAACCAATGATGAGGTGCCATCTATGAACCAGAAAGTGCACTCTCACCAGACACAGAATCTGCCAGAGCCTTGATTTTGGATTACTGTTTTCTGTTGATTACAAGTTACCTGAGTTTAAGGTATTTTTGATAAGGCAGCCTAAACAGAATAAGACTATAGGAAAGCATGTTTGTCTTGCATATTAAAGCAGTGATCTGAGCACTGACATCTAGCAGTGTACCATTGGATCAAGAATATAATTTCAACTGATGAATACCTTCTTTGGTTACCCCCAAACTGCTAGGGGAGGCCATCTTAGCAGTGTCAGATCCCTCTGGAAGGTAAGAAGAATGAGCTGCCTTTGACTACCAGCAGGCTCCTCTGGTCTCTAGGGTATCTGTTCTGTGTCAAACTCTTTCATCTTCCCAGATCTACCTGGGTATTGTAAGGCCAAGAGGGCAAATATGATTCCTCTGAACATGAATGATATTGACAGTTTGAAACCCTTGTCCTGTCTTGATTCTGTCTGTTCTCTTCTTCCTCTTCTTTCTTTTTGGTATTGAAATCCCATAAACACAAAACTCTGGGGCATGTGTTCCAGATTTAAAATGCTCTAACAGTCACCGCACTTCCTTCTTAGAGCTCTACCTCTGTCAAGGTTCCCATGTTAATCTTATTGGTGAAGATGGGGAGAAATTCTTAGTGGAGGCTAGCTGAGAAAACTACATGCAAAAAGTCAGATGCCTTCAGGTCCCTGGAAGTCCTAGTACTTGAGGGATTCATCATGAGAGACACTGAAGCTGGAGAGGGCAAAGGTGCAGGTGTGCTGGCCTTGTATGCCTACGAAAGAGGTCTGCAACAGGGAGCCACAGAAGTACTTTACGATGGGGACTGATAAGACCAGGTTTGCAAGTGATCACTCTGCTTCTTCCCTGAATCTTTTCTTGGAGGTCCACAGAGCTCCTGGACCTCTGGTAGTAGGATGCAGAGGAGTGAGGTCTGAAACATATTTTCCAGAAGAAAAGCTTAAGTGCTATGATTTCCTCACATGGGAGAAATGACAGCCCATTAGTTTGGACTTTATGGCAACAGAGAAGACTAAGTACTCTGAAGTCAGGAGAAAATCCTTGTTGCCAGGGCCCAGGGTGAGAGGCATGGTCAGAGGTCTTCCCAGAGTCTGGCCATGGTCACCTGCTGCTCCCACTGGGTGGGGCCTGCACACTGAGGACAAGTTCAGTGTCAGGCAGCCCTGACCTGCTCCATCTCCATCCAGTTTGTGCTTTCTGTTTTTTGTTTTCTTTCCTCTCTCCTCCTCCTCTTACTGTCCTTCTCCTCCTCTCCCTTTTCCTCCTCCTTTTCCTCCTCCTCCTCCTCCTCCTCTTCCTCTTCCTCCTCTTTTTTTACTTTAGCAGGAACTGAGAACAGCTAGCCAACTTCTTGGTGTACTGAAGCTAGCCCTGAATCAAAGGAACCTGTCCACAAACAGTATGGTTCCCGCAGAGATTCACTGCGTGACCTGAAGGGCCTGATTTGAGGGGCCATTCTTGGCCGCTCAAGATGAAGTTTTTGGCACTGAAGGATTTTTTGGTTTACATGAAGGCATGTTGGTAGTACTATAACAAACCTGAGTGACAGAATAGTCACCCCCAAAATCATGTGACTGAGTACTGTATTGAGGCATAGATCCCACAAAACCAGGGTCATTTGACTAGAAAATGAAAAATCTTTCAGTAAAATTAGGATATTTGAGTAGACAATATGGTGATGGAATCAACACTATAAATTGGATAGGAAGTGTGAGGAGCCAAGGGTGGCTTTGAATGATTTCATATTTGCCTCGATCTGGCCCTGGTCTCTTGTTTTACCATGAGAACCAGTCAAGAAGAAGGGGAAAACCAGACTTGATGTATATTATGTGTGTCCTTCTGCCTCTGACTGATTTCAGCCCAGAAAACAGGGACTTCTGTAATTAACATCAAGACTGAGCAGTGTGCATTCTGCAGGGCAGGTTGGGTTTGGCTGATACCTTGGCTGTACTCTGCTGAGAATTGCTCCTCTTTCTCTAGCTTCAGAGAGCACCAGTAGGACGTGAAGTGAAAGTCGACAGTGAGATAAGGAAGTCTCTCAACACGGGGGTGAAGATATTTGGCAATGGAATGGCCTGGCTTTGGGGAGAGTCTGCTAATGCTCTGGCATGATTGGTGGGCACCTGCGGGGGATGCTGAGGAGGGTGTTCTGATATTGATGGAGGATGAGCTTAGAGAAATTCCTTAATACTGTGCATTCTGGGGAGGGAGAGACAGCCAAGGGGAAGGGAGAGGAGGGGAAGGGAGGGGAGAGGAGAAGAAGAGGAGGGGATGGAGGAGAGGAGAGGGAAACGGGTACAGTTACCAGTTACTTCCTCTCCTAGTTATAAGTATGCCAGCTGAAGTTTACAAGAGCACCATTTCCACCATGGTATGACTTCTACATTAATTTCCTTTTTCTTGTCCTTTTCTTTATTTGCTGCTGCTACTGCTCTTCTTCCTTTTGCTTCTCATTGCCCCTTTAAAAGAAACTGGTAAATAGAGCATTTTCTCACTTTATCACAAATATGGCTGGAAAAAAAAATCAAGAGTTCGTTTTATCTTGGGATTTTAGAAACCTAGTTGTAAAGATGGGGGTGGAGTAGAATTTTAAGACACATAGTTACACAGGTATTTTAAAACTGGTGGTTCCAAGGGGAAAGTTGATTAGGTAATTACCCTTGTAAAAGAGTAACTTAATCTGTGAGATACTCCCCTAGCAGAAAACTCATCTTACTGCCCCAGTTTAAAATAATTTCTTCACAAATTGTGCTTAAAAATAATTGGAAATTTTAAAAAAGCAAATCTAATTTTTCAATGAAAAAATCAACTTTTATAATTCCTCCCTGGTGGTCCAGTATTATTAAATATTCTTCTAGATTTTTTTAATCTTGCTTTATTGGAAGGAGAAAAAACAATTATCTGTAAACGTAATTTTTAATGCATGGTAATAAAAATAAATGGCACAGTTCTGCCGCAGTTCACCTAAATCTTCTTCCCTGGTGGTCTCGTGGTATTAAATAATCGGTACCGCATGTATTCATCATTTGCTGACAGCAAAAGAAAAACTTTGGCATTTTATTGTCTAAAGAAACAAGCATGATGTTATTTAGGCTTCTGGGGGTGACTTTGCTGATGGTCTGTGAAGAAACCTTCATTTTCCTTGCTGGTGGGGCTGTGCTTTTTGTTAATTTACATGGCAATTAGTATAAAGCCAGAGACAGGCACTCTTTACAAGGTTGATTTGAGTTCCTCTTGCAGGTTGCCCTGAGAATGATTTAGCTTTTTTCTGCACTAATTGGGGCAAAGAAAATGTGTAATGTATTGTTAACTCTCTGTTGGGTAGGAAAATATTGCAACTGGGTAGCATGAAAAAAGGTAATTATTATGGAATAAACACCTTTCCTTGCTTTTCCTTTCCTCCCTTTTCTTTTCCTTGCAATTATGTAAAGGTGAGCTGTCAGTGACCCCAGATTAAGTCTTTACTTTGATTCCTGGTGACTGCTTCCTTCACCTGGATGAAGCTGAATTTATTCCTACTTAGGTGAATATAAAATTCCAAGCATGTAAGTGGATTCACATTTCCACACACATACATTAGAAGCAGTGCCTTGTTATGAATGGATCCAAAAGCTGTGGTATACACACACACACACACACACACACACACACACATATACACAATGGAGTTTGTGTATATATGTTGTTAGAAACAACAATATTACCACCTTTGAAGGTAAATAAATGGATGGCAATGGAAGAAATCATGCTAAGTGAAATTAACCAAACCCATAGACTCAAGGGTCAAATGTTTTCCCTTATTTATGGAGGCTACAGCAAAACCTAGGCTTGGGTGAAAGGCAGTCAAGGTCTTGTACTAGACCTAGCAACACCTATCTACAGGAACTATAGATATGTAGAGAGGGAGAGGGAAGGAAGATAGAAAGGGATCTAGGGAGATAATCAACAATGTACATACTCTTTAAACCCCTGAGAAGCTAAATAATACTTATGCAATTGTTTAATTCTGGAAAATTCACAGTCATATATGTGTGTGTGTGTGTGTGTGTGTGTGTGTGTATAGATATTTATATCTGTTATAGGGGAAATATAGAAGAATCAAGAGACTGGGGTGTGGGTGATGTGGGGGTAATTCTGGATTAGGATCAAATTCATATCACATTGTTACTTTATATGCATGTAAGATTGTACAACTGAACTCCTCAATTAAAAAAAGAAAATAAAAAAAATTTTAAAATGAAAGAAACAGTGCCTTGTTTACTTTTATGAAAGAGAGATAGACTTATAAGAGCTTGTGTGGGAAGGTGGACTTGGTGGCAGTGTACATTGGGAAGGCTGTGGTGATCAGAGCACAATGCACAGTGGCTGTCTGGAGCACACAGATGGGAGGAACACTTAAAACAGCTGTAATTAAAAAAAATCACAAATGAACAAATTCCTTCCAGATTGTCAATTATGGGTCCTCTATGAAAGTAAATGTGTCTGCATTTCTAGAAGAGTTTGGAAACTCACTTTTGTAAACATTAGTTAAAATTAGCCCAGAGCAGTAATACCAGAACAAAATGAGCTGCCATTGCTGAGGGCAAAAGCAACCATGTCCCTTCTGCCCTAGACACACATGCCTTACATAATTGAAGGGATTGGTTGGAAAAAGTAGACACATGAGCATCATAAGCATTTTTGTGTTTAATGCAGTAGTGTTTTTTTTTTTTTTCTGGACTCAACAGCACAGGAAAATGGAGGAACCACATGAGTGGGACTCCTGTTGTTATTTATCTATCAGTAAACTCCCCGATCATCGTCTGGAGTTCAAAGGGGAGCCTCAATTTCTTTACTTTTTAAGTGCCCATTGGATTGTTATAAGATGAAGGATAAGAACGTCTCCTCCATCCAGGGCTGTGGGAATTGAGTAATTGAGGGATCTTAGCACAATGGCTGGTGCATGCTGAGTGTTCAATTTGTGCTAACATAAACAAAAACAAACAAAAAAGGAAATTTATAGAGTGAATTACCACTTTTCATATTATGGGGAAATTGGCTGTTTTGAATTCTAGGAATTCCTCTTTAAATTGCTCTAGTCTTGGGGCTGGAGTGGTGGTGGCTCAGCGGTTATGGCGCTTGCCTGGCATGCGCGAGGGTGCGAGTTCGAACCCCAGCACCACGTATACAATGAAGTGTATGAGGAATGAAAGACACATGAAAAACTAAATAAAGACTGCTTCTCTCTCTCTCACTCTCTGTCCCCTCTTTCCTTAAAATAAATAAATAAATAAATAGCTTTAGTCTGGGATCATCCTATAAAAATGAGATTGTTAAGAAAAGGGAGATAACAGCTTTTAAATATGCAAGCTTATAAGACTCTAAAAAAAACAAAAGCAGCCCTCCCTGAGCCTATTTTCCTTAGATGTTCTTCAAATTTCCTTCAGAGATGCTTTATGTTTCACTGTAAGCCTTGGAAAAAGCAGAATGAGGACATTCAATGCGGATCTAAGTGTCTAGAGCTGGCCAAGTTGTGAAGTGTCTATAAATAAGAAACAGTTATGAGATGCAGCTTTGATTTTACTACTTCAAGAAGTTGCAAAATTCAAAAAATTTAGACCAAAGGAACAAAACAGATGCTCTTTTACCACGAACTCCCCACTTTCCTGCACCTTGATGGGCGTGTCCTGTCATTCCTTCTAAGAAGTCCAGGTACATGAGCTGTGGCTATTTCCCCCTCACAGAGTGTCTCCGACGCCCCCAGTATAAAACAATTATCTTTAAATCTGATGGAAATCTTCAGCTGGTGATTGGAAACATGTGCACTGGGATCGTGCTGGGCTGCCATGGGCCAGCTGTATGTGGCAGGAGTGAATCTCCTCCAGCCCAGAGCATTCCAGAGTTTATGGCAAGGCAGTCCCTCCACCAGAATCCTTATTAACAGGTTTTATTTAGGTGGTTTTTTAAAATAATGGACTAGAGAGAGAGTGTAGCTTTTTCTAAAAGATTTGAAAAGCGGCATGGAAGGCCCGGAGGGAACAGGTTTTAATTTTGTGGTGTTTTGATTTTAAATGATAGTTGATGCTGTGGCTTTTCCTTTCAACTTCTCCCCCAGTTGATGCTAGCAGTGTCCCTGGACTTGTGGGGGAAACTCCCTCACAATGTAGCAATTACTGATTTATGTTCCAGTGATAAGAATGTGTTTTATTGTGGTCATAATATTTGTTCAATTTAACTACTCTTTACTGTAAAGTATCGTAAAAACTTCTTCTCTGATCAAATGTTATGAGACAAAGGATCATAAACCGCTCTTAATCCATGCACTCCGCTCCCGTGCTATCTGTGGGCATGCCACCATGAAGAGAGGACAGACGAAGACCCGAGGATAAATTCCTGCGTCCTCCTACTCATAATTTAAAGTCAGTCCCCAATATAGGTCGTTTAATCCTTTCTGATGCTTGCTTATCATCAGTTGGGCTCCCTTTGTGAGCATTTAGAGACACTCCTAATTTCTCCTGGTTTAATCTCAACCTCTGATCAGTCTTTCCCCAGATAGTGTCTTTTGGAAGTTAGGAATTCCACTGAGTTTTGTTGTCAACTTGAATCTGGCTTGAGTTCATGTATATTCCATGATCATAGCTTAAAAAAAAAACCCTAAAGCTAAAAAAATTAAAATGACCTTTCTCCTCATAGCTAAAAAACAAAGAAAACAAAACAAGAAAACAAACAAAAAAACCCCCAAATCAAGCACCTTTCATCTTATCTTCTCTTATCTCTCCTTCTGATCAACTATCATCAGGGGCAATGGGCACCTTTGCTGAAGCCAGTGTTCCTCTCCTCTTCTACCTTGCACTGAGCTGAGGAAATAACAGGTGGGCAGGCTGGCTCTCCAGTGCTGGGTCACCATAGTGGATCTAGGGGCTGGAGTTAGTTGTCTTTGTCCTCTGTACTGCCGCTGCCGCTGCTGGAGTGATCTTGTGGCCGTCCCTCTAGAGTTCTCCAGTGTCCTCACAGTCAAGTCTGCGTCCTCAGTGACTGAGTCATGCTTATGTCTCAGGCTCTTCTCTAGGATGGACCCTGCTTTCCCTCCGAATTGGTTCCTCCCACTCCTGGATCCTTCTCTCATAGGGCACTACTGGGATTCTCCAAAGGATTCGCTGCTGTGTTCTTCAAGCCCAATCTCTTCCAAAGAGTCATTCCTGTTGTCCTAGAGGGCTTCTGCAGTCTCTAGTGTGGGCCAGCTGGAGTGGGGTGGTGAAGGGTACCCTGGATTCTGCAATGGGGCCACCTTGACAGGATTCTGCACATCGATTCTGATACAGTTAGATACCAAATCAAACAGGAAATGATTCCATGCCTCTTTATATCTCCTGATGAATGAAAAGAATCACATTTTCTACGTATGCTTTTAAGGCAGTGCCCAGTTCTCTCTTCCACCTAGGACTAAGCTGAGAAAGTTAGTTGCTGGTTTCTCAGTGACGCTGCTGAAAACATCCAGGGTTGGAGAAAAAGAGTAGAAATTATTTCAGTGTTTCTGTGCAAGTTGTTTCTTTGTCACTGCCCCCTGTGGAATGTGGTGACCAGTGTGGTGGGTAATGGAAGTTCACCACATCATTTAGCCCCAGGTAAAGGGAGAGGCATGGTTGTAGACAAAGATGGGACTTGGTCAAAGCTCAAAGTTCTTTCTGGGTAATAGTTTCTACTCATCTTTGGAGAATATGTAGATATTTATATGAATAAATGACATAGTTTTCAAATTTGATTCTGTTATAGATTTTAAATGTCACTTTATTAAAATGCTAATAATTCATATTTTAAAAATGAATCATTGACCCTCTAATAACTTAATTTGTAATCATTAGGCCTAATAGTTATGGCGGGATCATAGAAAGGAGATGGGGAGATAGGCTGGGGCAGGGTAGCACTGTAGTTAAGTAGTGTACTCTGATGACCTACTGTGTGATCTCAGACAAGTTAGTTAGCCTCCCTGTGTGTCAGTTTACTCATCTGTGAAGATGGGAAACAATAAATATGCCTATTTCACTGAGTTGTCATGAGGAATAAATGTTCTAATTCATGCAAAGGGCTTACAGCAGTGCCTAACACTTAGCTAATGTTCGTTGGGTATTTCCTATGATATTTTGGTCACTTTTTTTTTTTTAACAGCAGCTGCCTGCTTTTGAACATCTCTAAAGAAATATTGAGCATGTATGTTTACTTGCCTTCCTTCTCAGTAGACTCTGAGGCCCTTTAGTCATCTTTGAATCCTTAGCATTTACTCTGCAGAAAACACCCTGAATTATTTCTTGAACAAACTGAAGAGCAAATGGTAGTGAGCTCCTGCTTCTTTCTGCCTTTTCCTTTATCTTGGAAGAATGAGAAAGGGGCATGAATTTTACCATGGTGTGTGATTACTCTTGGGGCTTATTTTTTGACCACAGCAATTAAGAATTCACGAAGATGATTAATCTTACATGGCTGTGCTAGTAAAATAACTTTGATAGGCTCATTGAACTGGAATTTCCCTAAAGGGTCATAGAAGCCATCTCCCTGCACTGGGGCAGGTGGTTCTAATATCCTCGGAAATGTTAGCTGTGTACTATTTCTTATAAATCTCCAAAAGAAAGAATCTCTTATCTTCCTTGCTACTAATATTTAATAATTTAGTGGCCTATGTCTCATAAGTGAGAACTTCACCGGATGGGTTTCAAGGCATTAAAGATTCAGGGGCATACAATGAGAATGAATGTTGGACTTGAATGGATTTTCATTCAGGTAGCTGTCTTTCCTACTTTAGAGATTCTTTGGGGGAAAAAAACTGGGTAAATATCAATCCTTTGTGCCGCAACTGGAATTATATCTAAGAAGAGATCCATTGATAATACATCACTGGATGTTTCTCCATAATGTATTTATTGAGTGCCTTCTGTGTATTAGGCACCAAGCTCCAGGCTGGAACACAGGAATTCATATTGCATGCTGGGTCCTGCTAGGTCCCTGTTCTTTTGAAGCTTGTAGTCTAATGGTAAAGCTAGAATTGGAAGAAGTAATTAAATGTGCACTTGGTATTTTAAAGAAGATTCTTTTTGGGGGAGTGGGCTTTAAAGAATGCATAAAGGAGAAAGTTCCCTCAGGGGAAACTGGAGAGGCAGATGGTGCCTATGGATCCCGTCAGATCTTCTAGGCCATGATAGACTGTGGCTTTGGACTTTGTCCACTTGGCTGAATTATGCTGTATTTCCCTGAATTCCCTTTCTGGTCTGTATCTGAACTACTACAGGCTGCAAGAGACATTTGTGAGAGGCTTGGAAGGCGGGGGTGAAGGCTTGGAAGGCGGGGGTGAAGCAACAGACATACTTGCATCGTGAGCTTCCATTCAGGACTTCAGGTGCCAGAGCAACTGCGATGTGTTTGAGATGTGCTCATTCACTTTGTTGGTGTAAAACAGCCCCTGGATCTGCGGCTCCTCCAGCTCCTGCCAGATCTCCTCCTTGAGTTCTTTTGAGTCCTGGGCCAAGTGCTCTTGCGGGTCCAAGGTTAAGGTTGAGGTGGAAGGTGGTGAGTAACACACAGGGGCTCCAGTCTTTCTGGATCCCCGTTCATTTCATGAGTTCCAGTTTGTCCCTGTTCTTGTCCATTTTCAGCTTGCCTGCTGCTCATTAGTGCTGTTGATCTGTGATGACTGAAGACTCAGAACCAGATGTGGAGGTAGCAGTCAATGTGTACCCCTCTATCACAATTGTGTGAGTCTATCCCCTTAAATAAGTCCTTTATTCTTTAGCATGGGGGTTCTACTTGACAGAACAAACCCTAATTTATACACAGTGAAAAGGATTTAATGAGCACTGGCATTAAAGGGCTCTAAGCTGAAGTGATGCGATCAGAACTTTCCCTGTTCTGCCTGCAGTGTGGAGAATGGCTTGAATGGGGTGATTAGGTCAAGAGCTGAAGGGAGACTTAGGCACAGAGGATGCTAATGCTAAGCAATAAGTATGGTTCTCTGTTCATCCTGGCCCAGAGTTAGATCACTTCTCCAGCCTTTTCAAAATTTGGTGAGGCCACACGATGGAATCCTGGGCGATAGTATGAGACTTGATGTAATGTTCGCTGCTCCTGTGCTTGGCAAGCCTCCATGCCCTCTCTCCTCCATCTGCTGGACAAAAGCACTGGACCCAGTAGAGGATTCAAAAGCCCTAGAAAATGGCAAAACGTCATGGGATAGAAAGGGCCTGGGTCTCTGAATGAGTATTTACAATAGGAGTCCTACAACTAATTCTCACTGAACTCTGTTGGGTGGAGAAATAATTTTCTTTTGGTACCGGGGCTTGAACCCAGGGGTGCTTACCCACTGAATCACATACCCAGCCCTTTTTAGATTTTATTTTGAGACAGAATATCACTAAATTACTTAGGGCCTTGCTAAGTTGCTGAATCTAGCTTTGAACATGCTATTCTCCTGCCTCAGCCTCCCGAGTTGCTGGGTTTACAGGTGTGTGCTACCATGCCCAGAAAAAAATAAATTTTTATTGTATTACATTTCCAAGATTTCAAGCTTGTTTAAGTAGCAAACATTATTTGAGTAATACATAATGTGGACAATAGATAATGATGGAATACGGTCCTGGTTGTGGAAGTGAAGACAGATAATTTAGACGGTAGAGTCAGCGGTTCTTATTGGCCGATTAGAAGAGATGGCGATGGGGAGGACATGTTTTCGGTTAGGGTAACAGTGAATACTGGTACCATTGACTAGGATAATGAACATTGGAGAAACAGCAGATTTTGAAAGGAAGGAGTAAGAATCCAGCCTTGTACACTGGGGGTTTTAGGACCCTCCAAGGGGAAATACTTTTCTTTCTCTTCACTTCTCCTGCCACCAGTAATTTCTGATGTACCATGATCTATATGGCATTGTGTGTTGCTTTCCCTTCTATTTCTTGATACCACTTCGAGATTGTGTTCCACAGTTTCACTTCTATCAATTTCTAATTTACAGATATGGAGGCTTCCCTGCAAAGGAGGAGTTGGGAGATGGGCTCTGATTGACTTTACTGGGTTTGTCCTTAAAGATGAGGTTTGTCCTCATCTTTGTCCTTAAATGGTGACTCTCAGTGGAACATTAAAGGCAAGGCAAGATGAGTGTCCATTGGGTGTTCATGGATTGTTATTGCCGAGAGGCTCTTAGGCTACTTCTAGAGAAGAGCTGATTGTTAGCCTTAATGATCCAACCGCTCCTTCATGTCTTAGAGATTATTGACAAAGTAGATAATGGTGATTTTCCATTTCTTCTGGCTTTGGATGTGAGCCTGTGGAAGTGGCACTAGTATCTGTGACCAAATAGGCATTTATCTATTTTGGTGTTTCCAAGTTGCATATCAAGTTTGGATGTAAAGCAGAAACAGTGGGAGACCTAATGTTCCATTGCTAACCTCCAAAACCACAATCTTCACTCCCTCTGCTTGCCTTCCCTGCATGACAGTTGAGAATAGCCAAAGTGTACTCATTCATTCAATCAGTAATTTGTCCCTACTATACACCAGGTGATGGACAGGGTATTGTGAATACAAAACCCAACAAGCTGGAGTTCTATGTCATAGGAGCTTATATTTTAGTGAAATTATAGACCAATGAGATGAGTTGAATCCCTTAAGTTTTTTTTTTCTCAAAGAGAGAGGGACAGTGAGAGAGAGAGAGAGAGTGAGAAACAATTTTTATTTAGTTTTTCATGTGGCCTTTGTTGCTCTAAGACTTCATTGGGTACGTGGTGCTGGGGTTTGAACTCGTGAACTTGCGCATGCTAAGCAAGTGCTGTAACCACTGAGCTACTGCTCCAGCCCTGAATCTGGTAAGTTAAGCATGCACAGAGGAAGCCAACCCAATCTTAAGATACCAGGAAAGTTTGCAGATGACTGCACAGAGAGGGAGCAGGTGAAGAGGTTTGGAGGAGAGGAGAGGAATCAGGCTTGCCAAGGAAAAGTATGAATAAAGGGGGTGAATTTCTGCTCTCATATCAGCTTACCTTTGTGTGCCTTTGTCCATAGAACCCCTCCATACTCTTTGTAGAGGACCCACTTCCACAGGAACTGGGAAGCTGGGTAAGTATTCAGCTTCTTCTCCTTTGAGTTTATTTGGGGTATGCTTCATTCCATATTTTGAGTCTTTCAAAACATCATGTTGTATATCAAAATGTCCCACCCTTCCTCATAAATATATACATTTGCTATGCATCAATTAAAATAAAAACATTAAAACATAACATTGAAATATACACAATCAAAATAAATTTTAAAAATTTGAGGTGAAATTTATTTCTGGATGTGATGTGTACTTCCTTTTAAACACCTCCCCCCACCCCATGTCCATAAGCCCCAGAAATCAGCCCTGATGAACTAATGGAGTGTGATGCCAACGCTGGCTTAAGCATACATTGCTTTCATTCTTCTACAAGACTGTGACATAAGGGAGAAATGACTACACACCGAGGAGGACTGTATCTGTGCTTTTAGGCACAAGCACACAGGGGCAAATGTGCTTGACCATGATAGTTAACGAAGTGTGACCTCAGAGGCTTGTAGGCAGTTGCGATTGGCATGAACATAACACAGATTTTTTGTGTGTGTCAGTGCAGGGAAAAGGGGAATTAATCTGGAATAGACAATACGTGAAATCTCTCTGAGATTTCTAAGGAACTCCCAAGTGATTCAGTTGCTGAGGTCCATGGAGCGCATTTTTTTAAAAAAAATTTTTGTTCTAAAAAATCAATTTGAAATGAGAGGTTTTATTTTTCCCCCCAGCTCCATAGAATTGTTTTCCATTCATTTTTGGCTTTTCCTGAAGACATTTCCACATGATGACATAGGGAGAGCACATTTGCAAATCACGTTCAGGGTGGCGAGAGATAATGAAATTGAAGTGTCAGCAGTTTGCAAGAGGAAGGTTTTTTTTTCTTCTTCCAAGCTCTGTTATTACCTTATTCAATTTGCACTTTATTTTGAAGCACATGTACAGAAATAAGCAAATTATTAATTCAAGCTTGTCTTCAATTTTGTGCTTGGCCTGCAAACCTCTAACATCTCTCCCAGTTCCCCCGGCGGACTGCTGAAGGCTTGGTGATAGGCTGAGGCGGGCATATTCATTATTCAATATGAGATGCAAGCAATTTGATATTTCACGTGAGCATGTGGCAGAGCTGAGAAGAGAGGGGTGTCGTTCAAGGGAATGTGGTCTCTACTGCTACCATTTTCACATTGAGCATTAACATCAGCTCTGCGCATGTTTCAAGGGTAAAGATCATTCTGTTGAGGATCTTGGCTATGGCCAGGTGTTTTTGTCTCGGTAACACCTCCTATTTCTCTGCAGAAGAGCACTTCCTGAGCCAGGCCATATGCTCAGTGTCATGGGAGGGCTCCATGTGTTCTGCCTGGAGCCCTGGGAATAATGAGATCCTAAACAGCAAAGGGCAGAGTCCCTGGAAAGCGCCCCACTTGCTGGAGGTGGGGATGTGCACAGCTCCAGCTCCTGTGGCTTGGAAGCATTTCTAGGTGGCGCCTGCATCATCTGCCCACACTTCCATGCCCCTGGTGGGTGCCCACATTTTGAAGAGCTCTTTTGGAGAAATTTGCCCCACATTCATCCTTCCTCATGTGTATTTTCCTCTGCTATGTACTTATAGGTTACCCCAGGTTTCAGGATCAGAGAATTTTAAAATGGAAAGGTCACTGGAGTTCGTTTGTTTTAATATTCCTATTTTAATATTGTCTTAAAGTTCCCATTTTTTACTTAAGTAGAACCTTGGGATTGCACAGGTTAGGTGATTCATCCAGGGACAGACAGCTAATTAGATGCAACCTGGGGACCAGAATCTGTATATCTGGAGTCCTCAATTGAGTGCTCTTTCTACTAAGATAGCAAATACCTAGAATGGTGCCTGGAACCCCTGGAGAGGTCATATGTGCTGAAATGATGTTTACAAAACTATAATGTTTTCCTCAAATGTTCAGCCCCAGACGTACCTTTTCTACCCCATCAGCACAAGGTCTGAGAAATGCCTTCCTGGCTGAGAGCATGTCTCATGTCTGCAGGGCTTGGCAACCTTGAGACTGAACTGCCCACTAACCCACCAACCCACGCCTTTCTGGTGATTTGCAGAAGGATGACTGGATGTTCCATGGCTGAAGTGTTAACTGAGTAATATCAGTGATCACTTTGGGTGAAAAAGTCTGTGATTTCAGAATGAACAACAAAGAAACTGAGGATGAGCTACAACGATTCTAAATGGCTTCCACAAGCAGCAGCAGCTGACTGTTGGGGGCTGTTGCTCTGGCTCATTTTGCTACTGGCAGACTCAAGCACCTAGTTAATTGACGACGAGGACACAGAGGGCAGAAACAGATGCAGCTGAGGAGCACAGGGGATAACGATGGGTTAGCTGAGCCACTGGGGAAGTTAGCACAATGCCCCATAGGGTGAAAGGAAAGTTAGGAATATGAAGACTTAGAAACCTACTTTCATTAGCGCAATACCCAGGAACATCCAAAGTCCCATTCTATATTTTCTTTGGCTCTTAGGTTTTATACAACAAACACTCACACAACACACACACACACACACACACACACACGTATAATTTGGATTTTAAGTGTCCCCCAAAGACTTTTGTTAAAGGTTAAAGGCTTGGTCTTCTGCTGATAGTGCTGTTGGGAGCTGATGAAACCTTTAAAAGGCGGGGACTTGGGGGCTGAACCAGTGGCTCAGTGGTCAAGCACTTGCCTGGCATGCATGAGGACCTGGGTTCAAACTCCAGCACCACATACACAACTATGTGTTGGAAAAACAAAAACCAGATGAAAATCTAAATAAAGTTAATTCTCTCTTTCTTTCTGTTTGTCACATACTCTCTCCCTTAAAAAAAAAGAAACAAGGACTGGTGGAAGGAAGAGAGTTTACTGGGGGCATGCCCTCAAAGGATAGGTTTTGTCCTTGGCTTCTCTCTGTCTGTCTCCTTCCCAGCCATTGGGAGTAGGGTAGCGTTATTCCACCTCACGATAGGCCCAGAAACAACAGAGCCAAGCAACCACAGACTGAAACCATGAGCAGAAATAAATCTTCCCTCCTCTAGTTATTTTTCTCAGGCATTTTATCACAGCGACCGAAAGTAACATATACACAGGCTTGTGTTTATTGTCATGCACCAGGTGTGACTCTAAAGCAGTGGTTTTCCCAGTGTGATCCAAGGAACCCTGGGAATCTCCAAGACCGTTAGAGTAGTCGGTCAGCAGAGAACTATTTCTATAATAGCATGAGGACACTATCTGTGTTTTTTACTCTCATTCTCTCTTAGAGCACAGTGGAGTTTTCCAGTTTACGTGACATGTGGTATGCAACAGATTGAATGTTGGAACAGGCATGATAACTTGCTGGCTTTCATTAAGCCACATATTAAAGGGATTTGCAAAGATTTAAAATAATACCATTATTCTTGCTAAATTTTGTTTCATTTTGGAAAATGCCATTTTACATTAAAGTATTATTTATATCAACATGTAGTGATTTATTACTGTTATTTTTAAATGAATCAATAAATGTTTCACACATTTCTCAGTTTTAATTTCTAACATGGCAAATATCAATGGATATAACTCACACAAACAAAAGTTCTTTGGGGTCTCAATATTTTAAAAGTGCTAAAGAGTCCTGAGGCCAGAAATTGAAGAATCATTGCTTTAAATTAATGAGATTTCTTTCTTTCTCTCTGATTCTCTTTCAAACAGATGCTATAGCATACATCAAGTGAGGATTTCCTCTTTCATAAGAAACACCCTGAAACCCAATATTTCTAGGCTAGTGATGTCATTATTTGGTCCTGTTTTAGTTAGCTTTTTTTGCTGCCATGACTAAAAGAACTGAGAAGAACAATTAGAGGAAAGAAAAGTTTATTTTGGGGTTCACAGTTTCAGAGGTCTCAGTCCACAGAAAGCTTGCTCCATTCCTTGGGCTGAAAGTGAGGTGTAGGAGTGTGGTGGAGGAGAGTGGCTCTGGACATGGTCAGGAAGCAGAGAGCTCTGCTGGTCAAGGACAAAATATATACCTCAAAGGCATGCCCCCAGGGACCCACCTCCTCCAGTCATACATTAACTGCCCATAGTTATCACTCAGTTAATCTCTATCAGGGGATTAATTCACTGATTGGGTTAAGGCTCTCACAACCCAATCATTTTACCTCTAAGCTTTCTTGCATTTTCTCACACATTATCTAAACCATTACAGGTACCCTTTTAAATCGCCCTTTTGTGGAGCTGTGTCCAGTTTTGAACTTCTTAGAACTCAGTTTTATGATTTTTTTGTCTTTAATTCTTGATTTTGATCCTTAATACAAGATGTCCACTAAAATCAGGCTTCAAAAAAATTGAACTCCTTATAAAAATGTATCACTCAAGGGATCAGTATCTGCAACCAATGACAGCAGGGTATTTGTTTTGGTTGGTTTTTTCATTGATGTGATCAAAAGATCCAACAAGAATAATTTTAGAAAATGAAAAATTTATTTGGTGCTCCTAGGGTTCGTGGGTCTCAGTCCCTTGCTGGCTGACTTTGTTGTTATGGGCCCAGGATGAGGCAGAGCATCACCGGGGGGTTGGTGTGGAGGAGGAAAGAAATTCAGAATATGACAATCAGGAAGCACACAGAGCTCTTCTCACCAGGGACAAACTATAAACCCCAAAGGCACACCCCCAGGGACCTACCTTCAGGCCACATCCTACCTGGCTACTTTACTATCTAGTTAATCTCCATGGTGGATTAAGGCACTGATTATGTTATGGCTCTTATAACCCAGTCATTTCACCTCTGAATGTTCTAGTTTTATCACACACATGAGCTTTTGGGTGGTTATCTCATATATCTAAACCATAATGGTATTATTGAGACCAGAGCTTTAGTTCCTCAAAAGGCGTTGCAAACATGTTTTGAATAACATCAGTGTCATGGTAATTAATGTGGCTTTCAAGGTCCCTGCTTTGAGAAAGACACCTTTTGTTGAGATGTGTATGTCCTGGCATGTTTATTAAAACTTGGCTTCAGGGCCTGGAGCATTGGCTGGTTTTCGGTGCTTGCCTGGCATGCATAGGGACGCAGGTTCAAATCCCAGCACCACATACACAATGAAGTGTCAGAGCAAGCAGGCCACATGAAAAACTAAATAAAATTGATTCTCACTATTCCTCTGTCTTTAAAAAAACGAACCAACAAAAACTTGGCTTCATTTTGTGGTTTAATTGGGTAAAGTTCAAAAACACAGGACATACACACAGAGTTTATATTTTCAGCAGCATACATTTTATGAATTGTAGAGTATCTTTTTGATTAGATAATGAGTTTATCTTGCTTTCCATGCTTTCCATGTGATAATCCTCAACAGCAGATGTGGCCAAGTGAATGCCTTGCTCTGCTGGTGTCCACTGGCCCTCCATAGGGACGGTGAGCCTGTTTTTATACTTTTGAAAGGATACATCACCTTCTCTGTGCTCATGGAAGCCTTCCTGGTGATTATACTTTAGAAAAATTGGTTTATTTTCTGGAAAAGAAAAAAATGGTGTAGGGCTTTACAGATCTTTTATGAAAACATTTTTGTTGTTGTTGTTGTTGTTTTTTTTTAAAGAGAGAAGGACAGTGAGAGAGAGAGAAAGAGAGGATCAATTTTTATTTAGTTTTTCACATGGCCTTCGTTGCTCTGACACTTAGCTGTGTACGTGGATGCTGGGGTTTGAACTCGTATACTTGCGCATGCCAGGCAAGCGCCGTAACCACCGAGCCACCGCTCCAGCCCTGTTGTTGTTGTTATAATCCACCTTTCACCAGGCTGTGTAGATCCTTTGCAGGTGAGTTCTTCAGGGCAGCTGCAGTGGTGTCCATGACAGGATTGAAGGGTTCAGTGCGGTTATTAGTCTAAACAATAGAGGGCTACCTTTTCTGTCTTCTAGAGAGAGATAGCAGGTATTGATCCAATTCTGCTGCAAGGCTGTTCACTTTATCAATGAATTTTAAACAGAAAACATCTTGAAGATGCAGAGGCTGCTGAATTATCAGGATCAGAGGCTTTTTCAGAAACATCAGATGTGGGCAGGCTTTTGAGTTTGCAATGCAGGGGACCAGTCCTGTGTTATCTGATGTCTGTTTTTTCTTTTCTTTTCTTTCTTTTTTAAGTGGAAAACTACACGGACAGATAGATTATAAATGGTCTCTTCCATCTGTTTAGCCATTTTCCCCACTCTTACATTTCTCCTGTTGCAAACTCTGGAACATGAGATTTACTTAGAGGTATAGCAAGTGTTCAATGAATATCACTAAGAACAAAAGAGGAACAACTAATACTTTTTCCAATGTTTGTTTTTTAAAAAACATCATATATGATTATGATTCTTATTTTCTGTCCAAATGTGATTATATATTTTGTATTTTTGTGTATGATTATTATTTTATCACTTCCCCAGCAAGTACTCTGAGTGAGGCTCAACTTAAGCAACTTGTATAAAAACCATGGCCTAATAATTAATGACAGGGTTAGGATTCAAATAGAGCTTGTTTGGCTCCAAAGCAGACTCTTTGCAGTGTATCAAGCTGATTTTTCCAACAAAAGAGTCTGCTGAGATGGAATTTTTTAAATTTTGTTTTTCTTTTTAAGTTAATTTGTTTAAGCATTAATTGAAAAATATATCCTGATGAACTGTTCTGTTTCCTCAGAGCATGCTTGCTCTCAAGTTCATGACTGCATGTGTGGTCATTGATCAGGGATCCTTGCTGCTTCCTTGGAGAAGCATCAGAGATGGGCTGGAGAGGCAAGGCGGTAGCCTAGGACTGCTTTCCAATTCCTAATGCAATACATTAGTTTCCTGTTGCTGCTCCAACAAATCCCATAGCTTAGTGCCTTAAACCAACACGCATTCATCTTATGCTTCTAGAGGTCAGAAGTCTGACTGTATCTCACTGGGCTGAAATCAAGATGCCAGCAGGGCTGTGTTCTTTCTAGAGATGAAAACTGAGCTGATTCTAGAGATCCATTTCCTTGCCTTTTCCAGCTTCTAAAGACCACACATATTCCTTGGCTTCTGCCCTCCCCCACCTCCACTTCATTTTCAAAACCAGCAGTGTTGCATCTTTCAGCCCATCTTCTGCAGCCTCAATTCCCTCTCACTGACTAGGGAAATGTCCCTTGTCCTTCAGGATTCAGAATAAGATTTGGTTTACCTGAACAATCCCAGATAATCTTTCCTTCTCAAGGTTCTTAAACTCAGTCACATCTGCAAGTCCCTTTTGTCATGTAAAAGAACATATTCACAGGTTCAGGGATTAGGCAATGCATCCTGCCTTCATTTTCCCTTATTATTAACATTTTACATTAGTGTGGTACATTTTTTATGATTGATAGACCAATATTGATATATTCTCTTCAAAGAGCATAGTTTATAAACACCCAAATCACAAACAATCCAATCAATAAACGAACTACAGATCTTAAAAGAAACTTCTCACCAGTGGAAGTCCAGAAAGCCCATAAATATATGAGAAAATGCTCTACATCATTAGCTATTAGGGAAATGTAAATCAAAACTTCAATGAGATACCACCTCACACCTGTTAGAATGGCAAAAATGAAAAATTCTAACAACAACAGATGCTGGAGGGGCTTGGGAAAAGAGGAACACTGTTACACTGCTGGTGGGACTGCAAACTGGTTCAGCCACTCTGGAAAGCAGTATGGAGAATCCTCAAAAAATTAAGGATGGAACCACCTTACAGCCCAGCTATTCCACTCCTGGGTATTTTCCCAAAAGAGTTTGAATCAGCGTATTATAGTGATGTGGCTTCAATGTTTATAGCAGCTCAATTTACTATAGCCACACTATGGAACTAACCCAGATGCCCCTCACTCGACGAGTCGATACAAAAACTTTGGTACACATATACAATGGAATATTACTCGGCCATTAGAGAAGATGATATTATGGCTTTTGCAGCCAAATGGATGGAGATGGAAGGAATTATGCTAAGTGAAATTTCCCAATCTCAGAGACTCAAGGGCTGAATGGTATCTCTCATCTGTGGAAGCTAGAATACATGGGGAAGCAGTATGCTAGACAGCTAAGCTAATAATAACTTCAAATTGTATGATTCTCAACGCAACAGGGAGACGACTCCCTAGGACACTTGAAGGCGTAGAGAGGGAGCATGCAGGGGAAAGGGGGTAGGAAGAAATCCTAGGAGACTGAGGGTGGGAATATGGGGAAATCATCTCAGAAGGAGATCTCTGTCCTACATGAGATATCCATTTAACTCAGGAGTTCTTCTGGGGGAAAAAGCAACAGGGGGAACCCAAGCTGGTCATCCATGACATGGCATTAGCCCTGGATAACTAAGTATATATACATTGGTTCTTGAATGTTTGGTAATGTTTTCCCCTCAATTGTATCTCTATTTCCATCTAATAAAAAACAAATGTACAGAGAAAAAATAAATAAATAAATATTCTAAAAAAAATAAAGTGCATAGTTTAAATTAGATTTTACTTTTGTTGTTGTACATTTTATAGATTTTGATATATGTGTATTATGTATCTACCACTACAGTATCATACAGAATGGTTTCACTGCCCTAAAAATCCTCTGTGCTACACCTAATCATCCTGTTCACCTGCCCCCAGTCCCTGGCAACCATTGATCTTTTTACTGCCTCTGTAGTTTGCCTTCTCCAAATGTCACATAGTAGTCATATAGAATCACATAGCATGTAGCCTTTGTAGACTGGCTTCTTTCATTTAGTAATAAGCATTTAAGTTTCCTCTGTGTCTTTTCATGGCTTAATGTCTCATTTCCTTTTATTCTTCAATATTAATCCATTGGAGGGATATCTCACAACCTGTTTATCCAGTTAGTTGTTGAATGTCATCTTTGTTGCTCTCAACTATTGGCAACTATGAATAAATCTGCTAGAACATCTGTGTGATAAGTTCGTCTGTGTAGAAGTAAGTTTTCAACTTATTTATGTAAATATCTAGGATCACAATTATTAACATATGATGAGACTATATGGTACTTTATTTTTTAAAAAAATTTTTAAAGAAAGAGGGACAGTGAGAGAGAGAGAAGAAAGAAGCAATTTTTAAATTTAGTTTTTCATGTGACTTTCATTCCTCAGACACTTTTTGCATATGTGGTGCTGGGTTCACACTAGGGTACTCGCGCATGCCAGGCAAGCACTGTAACCACCGAGCCACTGCTCCAGCCTCAGTGTGGTGCTTTATGAGACACTGACAAAAAGATCAGTTTTTGTTTGTTCAACTGAGAACATCAGAGTGCCTGGAGAAAGTCGAGTTGGCAGTGTTTGGGTCTGCTTCCAAAATTCAGACCAGAGATGTTCTGATTTTATGGACTTTAGATAACCAGATTCTGAATAAGATTGCATTTACAAAAGGATTCTGATGCTAAAAAAGTTTGGAAGTTTTTAAAAACCTAATGTTTCATTATAAAGGTCCTCTCCTCCCACCTTCACCCCCATCCTTGATCTTGACTGGGAGACCAAAATGTGAATTATGTTGCAAAGGGGGGGGCACGTAAATAGAAGGACTTTGAACGTCACACTGCTGTTGCTTCTCGCACTGGCAAGAAGGCAGGCAAACCTCCCCTCCTGGAGAAAGATAGCATTGTTGGTGGAAAACAATGAAATTATTATTTTAACAACATATGAGAGCACTCTGCAGCAGAACAAAACTCCCCGAGGGCTTATAACTAGGCAGCTATTTGTCTAGATAAATACACCATGCGCCACCCACTCATACACTCCACTGATGACTGATGGGCTCAGACTTTATTTGACTCTCTGATGCTGCTACAGAGACTGTCTTAGTAGTTGGGAGGGTGACCTCAGCTGGGGTTGAACCTCAGCACCATCACTAACTTTAAATGGTCTTAGGAAAGTGATTTATCCTTTCTAAGCCTCAGTTTCCATATCCGTAGAATGGAGGTAACAGTATTATCTACTTCCTAGGGTTGTTGTGTGGGTATTAGAAGATGCATGTGAAAGCCCAGTCCTAGCACGGAATAAATTCTCAATAAGTGCTAGTTGTACAGAAAACTACCTTCTTAAACTCCTACCTTTTGGTCCATTTGCAGGGGTGGGGTGGGGTGAAATTCCTGAAGTAAGAGTAAGTACAAGATATTTAATTACTTTCATGTTACCCTCCCCGAGGATCCTTTTTGCCCTGGCAACTGGGTTATATAATCCCCATCCTTCACCCTCCACATTTTCCCAGATCAGTCCCTTTCCAGATTTCAGTTCTATTACTGATTCTAGGCAGATGGTCTGGAGGAATTGTTCTGTTTTTCCATCTGGCCTCATTCTGAACCTGAAAGTCCAGCTCTGCTATGACTTAGTCCCTGCCTTGTATGCACATTCCTCAGAAACATTATAATAGTTTATTTTTTCCCCACAGTATTTTATTTCATGCCTTTAAACTCCAGTCCTCCCCATAGTTGAGTCATTGGAAATCCACCCCTGCACTCCTGGATCCCCCCTGAGTACTCTCATTTGACCCCAAGTTGATCACCTGTCTTGCCTCAGAGTGGAACAACACTTGTTCCTTCTACTAGAAGTTCTTTGCATTCTTTTCCTGAGCTGTAATTGCTTTCAGCCTCACCTTGCAAGGTATTCATCTCTCTTTATTCAACTCTTTATTTTGAGGGGTGGGGTGCCAGGGATTGAACCCACAGGTGCTTAACCACTTGAGTCACAACCCTACTCTCCCCCTTTTAATTTTGAGACAGGGTCTCTCTAAGTTGCTTAGGGCTTCACTATTGCTAAGTTGCTGAGGCTGGCTTTGAACTTGCAATCCTCCTGCCTTAGTCTCCTAAGCTGATATCAAACTTCTTTTTAAAAATTTTTTAATTCCCAGACTTTCTGTGTCATGCAATATATCTGCTGGACATCAGTTCTGGCTCTTCCACAGTCTAACCTATTCCACAGTGGTCAAAAGCCTGGATTTACTATTATAATCTGAGCCGCTGACCATACACCCATGGTTATAACAAAGCATATCCTACTTGTATCATATAAACTTTTCAAAGATGTAAATTTTGGTATAAAGAGTGAGTTATTCAGGATTTTGTCAGGAAACAGGTGGTTACCCAAGATGGATAATTTAGAAGAGTTTAATACATGGACTGTTTAAAAATGTATAGTCAGAGTTTGGGAAAAGCAACAAAACCTAGTGTGGAACTGCCAGGCTAGTACCAGGAGGAAGTTACACCTGGTGGAGCAGGACATTAAATGGCTATCGGAACCCAAAGAGAGTGGAGAGGATTATGGGGAGAGGGCCACCTGACAAGTCCGAAGCCTCCAGCTAAGCAAGAAATGAATGCGAAGCCACCATGCTGGGAGGCTGTCAGTTAAGACTGGCATCCTTATCTCATTCTCCTACCCTTTTTGATCTGCTGATGCTCCTATTGGCTGGATTCAGTTCATTCAGGTTACTCAGAATAAGGACAAGTATGGGTTGTGGGATCTGACAAGGAAAAAAGCAGGAAAAAAGCTTGCCTCACAGCTATGTTCTTCAAGAATATTGAGAGCAACTATGTTCCTGTCAGTGTTGTGCACATTCTGCACTAGCAATGACTATCTTTAACAGCGTAGTTCAATTCAGGCAGAATTGTATGGGACTGAAGATCCAGTACTTTAGCAACTATAATAATATTGTTTTGGTCCCATACTTTCTGTGATTGGTCTAAGGAGACAACACCTTGGAAATGATGTGTTGAAGATGAGCAGAGAATCTATTGTTTTATTGCGGCTGTTAAGTAAATTCTATACGCCCAGTCACAGTACCAAAAAAAGAAAAGAAGCTTCCTTTATTCAACTTCTGCAATTTATAATTTTATACTCTAATAGATGTGTAAAATCTCTCTGCCAAGGGTGTGCTTCTTAGAAAAGAACCAAAGAGGTAAATAAGTTTATTCACATCAATAAAAGTTCTTTGATTTTCAAAGTGATGGAGCAAATGTTCTCTTGGAATAGCAGAATCCTAATAATTGCACATGAACTATGAGTGGATTTACTAGGATATAATTTTCAAGTCTGCATCTTTGAGTAAAAATAAGTAAATAGACTGATGTTAATAATAATGTAATCATGCATAGTATTTAGGGTTAGCAATAACTTCATAGGCTGTGGTCTGGAAGGGTTCTTGGGGGTAAGTGATAAAGCTACCCAATACCTAAATCCCCTCTTCTATGCCCTACTCCTGAAAGGGTCATCCAAGCTGGACTTAGCCACCTTTGGCTACCTGGACGTTCACTGTCATTATTGCCTCAACAAATAACAGTTGTCATGGTTGAGATAAACATAGTCTCAATTTGTCATTGTAATGTGGCTAATTACATTATAATTATCTATTATTGAGAGAAGAATTTTCTGGTGGAATTAAAAAATACCCCCCAAATCAATCAAATTTGAACTCTAAGACTCCTCATTTACATCAAAAAGCTTTAACTGGGGGATGGCAGGGCATAGAACTGGCTGGATTGAGATCACACTGCTGAGAGACCTTGGGAGAGTGAGGGGCCCAACAACTCACTGTGGGCAGGTGGGGCACCTTGATATCCATTTAAGAGATGTTAGGAGAGGTGCGCTTGAAAGGGTCAGTCATGGCGCTGGAGCAGCAACTTGAACTTAGAGCACTCTTCTCTATGTAGAAGTCCTTACATGAACTTCCAAAGGCAGGAAGTGTGAAGAAAGAAACTTCTCCCAGTGGAACGAGAGTCCTCTGCAGAGTGTCCTTCAATTTGGCATTATTACAAGGGCTCTGCTTAAGGGGGAAGTGGAGTTCAGCACTGCTCTGGATTTAAAAACAGTTAGATTGGGTTTAGAAAATGACCAGGGTTCATTCTCTTGTCTAGGGGAGGAAAGCAAAGACCTTTATGTACATCTATAAATCCTACGTTTTACAATAGCCTAATGGAATGAAGAATTTAAAAAAAGCCAACACCATTTTCTTACTTGATACAATTAGCTGATCCAATATCTCAATGTGGTGGATTCAGCTGACTGAGTTGAAACTGGTATCCTGTTTAACAAAAAAAATATAGCCGTGGTTAATAAAACTGATTTGCTTTATCTATTTCATACATGTTATTATGGGATCTACCTTTTCTGGTAAATTAACCCCCTCCAGCTCCCATTCCAACATGTCCAAGTTGGGCCAGTTTGGGAGAAGGTGCTCAGGTGGTGGATCATATCAGGGTCCTGGAGGTGGTCTGTTGACAATCCCTGGCCTGGCTGTATTGAATCGCTGGGTCAGATTCCTGGCTATTCCCTGTACAGTCTGCCTCTGTGGAATAGATCTTGGGATCTGTTGTTTTAGTAGGCTTTCCAGATAATTCTGAAACTCTTTTAGGTTTGGGGATTAATGGTCAAAGAATATATTTCCAGGGGCTTGAAATTCCAACTATAATTTTCTCCCCAGTCTTTCAAAGTCCTCTAAAAGAAAAAAATTCTAAGTGTCCTGGATTGGATCATACTTAAGGCCTTTAATCCTGCAGGGGAATGTTGAGGGGTCCGGTGGGTGGGGCGGGAGAGACGTAGTGGGTAGAAGTGGGATGGAGGGAGGTGCTGATGAGGACTGAGGAATGAGGACTCAGCCCTTTGACAAGCGTGCTCAGAGCCAGCCCTGGGTAAGTGAACACAGCTTGTAAGCTTTGCTCTCTCCCTTCTTTGGAGATAAAGATGATAACAGCTCGTGGGGGTAGAGGGTTGTTAGGTTTCAAGAATTTATATGTTATTGTGATTTTTATTCTCTTTCCAGCCCAAGAAACAAAACAAAGTTCAACTGTTATTTAAACTAACCAGCAAGTCTGAGTACTGAAAACAGTCTTCGAGAACTTCTATTGGAATTTAGTAGATGTGAAAATATCTGACTTCATCCAGAGGAGGCCACTCTTGTAATCTGATGGTGGGAAGGTGAAGGTTCCAGTTTTGAGTATTGTGCTTTTCTTAATGTGGAAATAAGTGGATAACACAATCTTTGGGCTTGTCCAATAGTCCTAAAGGGAATAGGGCCCTTGTGTGTGGTAGCAGAAGTGGGATGTTGATGTATTCTCTGGTTTTTTTTTTTTTTCATTAGGCCCTGGCTCTGGATTTTGGCTAAGGCTATGGAGATGAACCAGACACCAGGGCTGTCCCCTCCCAGGTGTGTGGCCAACAGTCATAAACCCCAACAACAAACAGTTTAGTTAATGGAAAAATATTGTCATGTGAAAAGAGTTACTGATACTTCTTTTCCAAAAATTAGAAGGAAAAAAAAAGAACTTCATTTTATCAAGCCTTTCAATAATTCTTAGGTTATTTTAGATTTCTCTCCAAGTGTAAGGCATTAGCTTCTCCTTGAATTGTGCCTTGTTCCTTTTCCTTAAGATTATGACATGTTAAATGGTGATTTACTCATTTCTGTAATTAGATGTAGTGATTAGAATCTCCTTTATCTTACTCTGCAGTTTTCCTTTATGGGAAATTATGAAAGAATAATAGGTAAAAAGTTCAGAATGGGGGAAAGAATAAACAGAATGCTGAATGGTAAAAGGAGACAGAATGCTGAATGGATAATAAAATATTTAGTGCTTTTCAATTAACTGTTCTCACGATTAGTACACTAGTATATTATATCATAAAAATCATGTCTATTAATTTTTTGCAGCCATTATCTTGACTGTGATTTACTCCCCTCAAATCATTAACAATGCCGTTAAAAAGGTGGATGGAGATGAACGTCCTGGATAGAGTTCAGGGAAGTAATAGGATTGTTGTTCAGGGTCACAGAGAGATTGAAGACCAGTGGATGGAGGGAAGGGGTCTGAGAGTGCAGTGCTAACGACCAGCAGAAAATGAAAGAAGAAGGTACCAGTCCCAGGGGTTGGGAGCCACGTTGATGACTGTGTGGGAGTGGAGAAGGAGGCCCTTAGCTGAGGAGGGGTTCCCTTATGCAGAGGAAGATGCAGGTTTTGGAGAGCTCAGTGACTTGGAGAGTCTGGGCTTTCCTCATGGTGGAGTTTCACAGGCACAGGGAGGAGAAGATAAATATGTGTGTGCATAAGAGTCCCCAGGGTCCTATCGGAGGCAATGAAGCATTCTTGTCCAGGTTGTGCTGGCAGCTCAAGGGCAACATTTCCATCCAGCCAAAGAAAGGGCTGTGACTCTTCATAAATAGTTCTCTTCTTGGGAAAATGAGATAAGCTATATAACCAGAGAAGGATTAATCGAGGAGGCCAGTGAAACCCAAGTGCTATGGCAGTGTCCTGCTGCTATGCATCCTGAGGCGCTTACCAATGGACACTCCATGTCTTCACTTTATCTATCTGAGTGTCTGTCTTCAAGGAATCAGTTAATCGATATTCAGTTAATCATTGGCATCTTGAAATATGTTTTGGCTACACGTAAAAAAGTAGGAAATTTTATTACTGTAAAAACAATGTTTGGATGATTTTAAAATTGTTTTTTGTTTTTTTTCTTCTCATTAGAACTTGGAACAACCACAAGGCCTTAGTGAATATGGAGGCTAGTCCATATTCTCTCAGGATGAATATGGAGATTTATGCTCAGAGTGCATGTTGGAGATGGGCCAATGAGTTCCCTTATATTTATATTGTGCAAGTCAGCTGTAGAGGCCAGAGTCAAAAGTCTCTGGCCTTTAAATGGGTCTTTTGCAAGTGAAATTTGGCTGAAAGATACATCTTCATAAAGCAAATTATCTGTCACAATTTAATAAGCTGGAAATAGAAAGTTGAAACCTACTAATCAATCAGACAACATTTTAGCAGCTTAGTATACTTATGAGTATCATTTTTAAGTTGTGCATTCTAACTGAGAAACAAATCATTTCTCTTTATTTCTAATACCAGGCATGAAAGTTGGTCAGCATTCGTGCTCATTGTTAAATTTTGAAATCTTAAGAAATCTTAAAAATACAAAAACAAACTAAAAGTCACAAACTCAGGTCTAATAACAACATTTGATAATCCAGAATTTGGTGTTATATAAAGCATACCTATTGCTGTCACTTTCATGATCCCTTTGGTCCCTTTGACTGAATCAAATTGTGGGCTTTTTTCATCTCAGAATCTTCGATGAATGGCCTAGTGGTCCTGATTACCGGTGTAACTCTTCATTCACAAGTGACACTGGAGTAAAGGTCCCTCTTATGTTTCACAGATCACTTTTCTTACAGTGGTGAGAGTCTAGAAATGTGGAGAGATCTTGCAGAACACAGCAGGCTGCACTTGCCATCCAAGTTATAAGAAATTAGTTCACAAGAATGTTCCAGGGAAATAACAAAGTTCTACAGTGTCCAGAGAGAGAGAGAGAGAGAGGTAGCCCACAATAGGCCTTCCCCAAAGCCTGAGGGAAGACTTTTGGTGCCAGGGCCACATGTGTGGTTTTGAACAGTTCCACAGTGTTGGCAGCAGTGCCCCCTGCTCTCCTTGCTCAGAGCACAGGCAGACCAGTGGTTCTCATGCTTGGCTGTACATCAGGGTTCTCAAATCACAACCCCAGTAGACACACAGTGGGTAAAACCAGAGCCAAAAGTTGATTTGAAAGCAAGAAGAGAGAGAGGAGAGATAGAGAGAGAGAGAGAGAGAGAGAAATATTTCTAAAAGGCAAAGAAAAATGAAACAGAAGATGAATAGTGGGAATGCAAAATGAATCGATGAATAACCATTTGTTTTTCAGTTGTTGTGTATTTATTTTGTATTCTGTGTGTACTATCTGGGTACTACCTTTTGTCTAATTAGTGTGACATTTAAAAGAAAAATTAAAATCTTAAAATTGGTGATTTTTATTATTTTCCAAGTAAAATATCATCAAAATTAAAAAACAAAAACAAAAACAAAACCAAACAAAAACCCCCAAAACAATAATAACAACATGCATTCTTGAGCCCCACCCTGGAGTCTGACCCAGTCCCTTTGGTGGGCAGACTTAGGCATTAGTGCTTTTTAAAACCTTCACAAGTGCTGATTTTAATTCTCTGAGTTAAGATTTGCTGTCCTTGGTATTTTGAAGGCAAGTCTAACATTACCTTATCTGCGTACAAAGTAGGTGATTCGGAAATCCTGGAGTCTCCCTGAAGAGAAGCATCTGCTCATAGAATGTCAAACGTTCTCCTTCCAGCAGCCCTCTCACTCACAAATATGGTAGATGAGACTCCTTCCCTCACTTTGGTGTCCTGCCTATCTGTCAACAATAGAGACCCACATGTCCTTCTTGAGGAACTACCTTCTTCAGTCTGGAGATATGCAGAGCATTGGATTGTTCACCAGTTGAACTAACATTAGAAAGTAAGTGGTCATTTGTCAGAAGGACTCCCAGTGGTTGAATTCCTGGTGATCAAATGTCCATCCCATATGAAGGTGTGGGTTCAGAATCTCTCCTAGTCCACTCGCCTTCTCTGTGGCTGGGAGAGGTCAAGCTCAGGGTTCACAATCTTGTGATGCACTGTCTTTGGGTTGTGCCTAAGCTAAGTCCACTTAGGAGCATTAAGTATCCTGGCTGAAGGGAATAACTCACTTGAATAATGTGCCAAATGCTCTCTGATACCTCTAGGGAAGGGTTTCTCAACAGCAACACTATTGATATTCTGAACCAGATAATTCTTTGTCACTGGGGCTGTCCTGTGTAATGTAGTATTTTGGCAGCATCCCTAGCCTCAACCCACTAAATGCCCGTAGCAATTCCTCCCAGACATGACCATCAAAAATGTCTCCAGACTAAAAATACCTCCAGACTAAAAGTATTTCCACTGCTCTGAGCAGGAGCTTTGTAAATTAATCATTAAGAATTATAGCAAAGGTCAGTGTGAGCTCTTTTTATGCCACATTCTATCTTCTGTTATTGAATTTAGAAGGAATGCTGTGCTTTCCCCCAGATGTGCTGTGCTTACTGCTCAAATTGGTCCTAGCTTTGGTTACTTGGCATTCAAACTCTAAGACACAGATTTCCCTGGAGGAGTTTAATTGGAGCACCCTCCTCCGGACAGCTGCAGGGAGTGAAAAAAAAAAAAAGACAGATGGGCACAGGGAGACTTTGAACTGATGGGCAATTGAAATACAGCCGTATCATTGGATGCCAGCTGGCCCTCTATCGTCCATCCCCAGGTACTAACCTCTGAAAGGTTAGCCTAACTGCCTTCAGCCTAGGGCAATTCCTGCTGAGGTATTTAGCTGTGATTTGGTCAGGAGCCAGCACTTTGGGAAGTAGAGGGGACGAGACACTGTCCTAAGGGTGATTTGGGCAGTGTATCATAGTTTAAAAGAAAATGGGTTTATTTAAGTCATTTTGCCAATACCGCGAAGCTGAGAATCTGAGACTATGAGAGGAATTGTTGTACAAATGTTAGTGGAACTGCATGGAGTCTTGTGTTGGGTGATGTGTGGTCAGGAGCTGGCATCTAGCTAAGGCATCCATATCTAGGCTTTGCCAATTCAAAGTATACTCTTCTGGCCTCTTTGGAAAGTGATCTAGTCTATGTCATCCCTTATCTATTTCAGAGCCAGGAACTACACTAGCTAAAATACCTTCCAAATGGTGTTGAAAGAGCAGTCTATTCACTGTGAAACAAATTGTCCTAACCTATAATGGGTTATCCCTGATGCTGTTTAGGCTAAATGTCACCTGTCACCATTATGGGTAGCAGTATGGAATAAAAAGACTGCTTATCATAGCAGGCTATTGGTGGCATTGTTGGGACAGTTCCCACAGCTCCAGAAGCCATGGATGTATTATATTTAATGTTTGGAAGTAGCACACCAATAGAACAGCAGCTAAGTATTGCTTTGGAGCATGTAGTTGCGTGTTTACAAAGTTATGACAGTTGAGATGATGGGTTAAACTTTTGAGTATGGCATGCTTCATTTAGTAATGCCAGGGAAGCTCAAGGGTACAGTTAGTTCTTGACTTTCCTTTCTAATGTCCTGGAGAGAAAAAGAAATAGAACATAGAAGAGGAAAGAGAAGAGGATGAGAATATAAGAAGAAGGAGAAGAGACAGGGAGGAGGGGATAAAGGAGGTACTAGAGTAGATTGTTCTAGTGATAAAGTTCTGGCATAACTGGCATAAGAGATGTCTGAAGATACTTTTTTATCATAAGGGATTGTTCATGGTATTTACTACTCATTTTTCATTCACTATTAGACAGAAAGATCAACCAAGAGACTCTTAGAAAGACCCCTTACTTTTTAAATGACAGAAACAACAAAACCCACCAAACATTTTCTTGGCTGTTCCGCTATGTTTTTCATTAGTGATTTCGTTCTTCTGGCTAGTTTCTAATTTGCTCTCTGGAACAACCCTGCTGCTTTGTGGTAGCTACATGATAACCTTGTGGGAACTAGTCTTGATGCAGCATTTGTGTAGCAAGCACGCTATGTCTACTTATCGGGGTAGTGCAGAGGAGGCCTATGGGGTCCAGGAGGGCTGAGCCCCACTTTCTGCCCCAAGCCATAGTTGGAATGGCTATGCCTGCAGGGTGGGACAAATCAGAAACTGAGAGCTGAATCAAGTTCCTTATTACCAAGTCACCTGCAGGTGTTTATCAGAAGCCACTGGTCCCTGCCTTGCCACCTGGAAACCCTCATGTGGAGCCTGTTGTTATGGTGACACTGGAAATGTTGCCACCAATAGACCGTCATCATCACTCCTAGGGACGGAGGCTCGGGTTTACTGCCACAGCCCTTCCTGAGATGTGGGTGCTTTTTTGGGCAGCTTGCCTGGCATGTGACAGAAGAGCTTTCGGCATGATGAGGAAAGGGAGAGAAAGCACTGGAGGTGGCAGGTACAGATGGCCAATCTGTGGGGAGCAGAGTTCAGCAATTTAGAACTCAGACAGGTTGACTTTACACGTGGGCTTGGTGAGCTTTCTCATTTTATCAAACAGCGCTCCACCTCTGTTTCCACAGCCCCCCACAGTCACTCTCCTGAGCACTGTGGGAAGACGAAAACAGCTGTGCCCGTTGGCTGCTTCAGATGTTCCCACAGCAGCGCGGCACCGCAGCGACCCACGGGTCATCAAATATTTAGGAGGAAGTGCAGACCTTTGTATACAGGCCAGAAATTCCACGTGCTCAGGTTTGGATTCCACTGGGTTCTCATTCCTGCTAGTAGAAAATTGTGAGAGAAGGGAAAAAGGCTTTTTTTTTTTTTTTTTAAACAAATTGTATGGTGACAGCAGATTGAGTGACTTTATACTCACTATACAATGACAGATTTTCAGTTTCAAGAAATGGCTAAATAAGAGCAATACTGCAATAAAATCCTATTCATTTCAAAAGAAAAACATTTTAGAATATTTATTTCTCATGATAATCTATTAGCTAAATGTCATAGCTTGTCCCTTTGGGGAGAGTCAGACACTACAGTCCATACTGGAGATAAGGCTGAGTCAGCTGTGGTTGACAAACATTGAAAGCTGCACAGTGACAGAAAAATCCCTGGTGCCTTTGGATGTTGGACATGTAGCTGGGGATGCTGAGAAGGATGTGGCAAAACTGCAACGCGTGGTCTAAGTTTCCACGATTTTCCTTTCAGATGCGTGACTTTTTCAGGGAGAGGTCCATAACTTTTGTGTAGAATACCCACTTTGGATAAAATTTGCTTTCCATTTAAAGTTATTTTTTTTCTGAACACATTAAAAATAACTCTGTGGTTTTGGAATCTTGTCTTTTCAGGATGGTTGGAAAGCATTTTACCTTAATATTATGTTACTTGTTTGCTGTCAGCCAATGGGGAGATTAAGTAGATTTCCATACTAGCCATCCTTGGTCCAGTACTACTGAACATTTCCTTAATGGCCAGGATGATGGAATAGGAATTGCTCGTTAAATTTGCTAATGAAAACAACTGGATGAGGTGGCTTTTACCTTACAGAGCCAGTCTTATACTATATGGGGGAAAGAAAAAGAAAAGGTGATTGAAAACTAATGAAGTTTAGAAGAGTGGTTACCAGGTAATATTAACCAAACCATTAACCTTCAAAGCACAAGAAGGGTGACCTGAAAGTTATAAGTTACAGATCCAAAACTATAGCAAATGGCAAACCAAGATCTGTGACTTGGAATACCCAGGTCAGCTATGGTTATTTGACTAGGTCTTTGATTGCTGCCTGGTTATGAAACATTTATTCTGTACTGGAGATAGTGAAAATATATCCCTTTACAATTTTGTTGAGGGCTGGTATTGTTTTTAAAAAGTTCAGATTGCAAGGAGCAATGGATCCTGGTATTACAGTTTCAGAGGAAGAATGGGCCTAACTAGACGTATAGATTTAGAGTAAGGAAGTTGTCAAGGCCTTTAGCTCCTGGCTCAGACTTTGACTCTAGCTAGCAGAGTGACCTTGAGCCAGTCCCCCAACATAATGAATCTTCCATTTCTCATCTTGGAAATTAGGGGAGATATTAATACAGTGATTCTCAATTTGTGGTTTTCAGAGAGTAATGGAAGATGGAACTATTTTTAGTGCTTTAAAAGGCCTAAAGAAATAGTGTATTTCCTACTGAGGAATCCACATATACTGTATTTTAAAAATAAATACAGGTAGTAGTCAAAATCTTTTAGAATATGAGTACCCAGGAAAAATAATAAGTCTTCTTGATAGTCATAGGACAAGAGGCACTTCAGTACCTGAACTCATGGTGACCTTGGATTCCCAGCAGAACTGAGAAACCTTGAAGTTACTGCAGTTTTTCTGCATAAATGTGGAGTTAGGGAGACATTTATCTGTGGGCATTTGGGATTTGGTTACAAGATTAGAGGGAAGGCAGGGATTCTCACTAATATTGGCTATGTGCTAGTCACTTCTCTAAATGTGTTAATTCATTTAATCCTTAAAACCACCTTACAAAGTGCTCTGTAGATAGAGATGAGGCATCTGAAAAACAAAGATAACATTTTTTGAACTCATTGTTAGTGACATTTACTAATGATCTGGATTATTTCCAGTGATATATGGCCACTGATCCCACAGAAGTAAGTGCAACAGATTAGCGGAGCAAAACAGGGCTTCTTATCTTCAACCTTCTCCAAGGATAATGCTAAGGGCTCTGGGCCGCCTTCTAGGTGAGCCTCTTGCACTAAATACTTACACGACCTTAGTGAAATCATTTTATCTCTTTGAAACATAATTTCCTCATTCATAAAATCGGGTAATATTCCTGCTCTGTTTTACTACAGAATTATTGAGAAACACAAAATAATGTAGCTACAAGTGCTTTGCAATACAAAGGGGAAGAATGAGGGATGACCTCCTGACTCAATGAAGCTGCTTCCCTGTGACATCAGTCATTCATTTAGCAAGCATTTGTGGCATGCTCATCATGTAGAAACAAAAGGAAATTAAGATTCTAAGGTAACCCTTTTTTTTGTGTTGAAATGAAAAGTGACTAGTGGCTGTGTTACTCTATTCTTTGCTCAGGTATCCTTGCAATAAAGTAATATATTTAGGTGACAAAATGTTCCAAATCCACCTTAACCCAGTTTGCCATTTCATGGAGAAAATTTTCATTTCCCTGCTTCTATTCCATTATTTCCAGAGGTGGTGTTTTTATTGTTGCTTAGTCTCCAGGATCAATTTGTGAAATGAGAAAGATTTTGCTCCATTCCTATACCTCATAGTCTCCCTCTAGACAATGAGGGGTGACAGTATGGCCACTGAAAGGTCTTTCCATTGGCTTTAGGGGGCAGGGGTGGGCACAGCTGTACATGTTGTTTACCATTTGTGCAAAACCATGGGACTTGTGCAGAGAGACACGGAGTCACCTTAATAGTTGGATGTTGTTTCTGGTTGTGTGATAAGAGTGGGATAGGACAGCAAGGTGAACAGTTTCTCACTCTTACACACTGAGAACATGATCTTGTTTCAAAAGAAATGCCCTTAGCTTTCTGCTGTGATAAATTATATTCATATAATATCCAACTTCTTAGGTCATAGGTGAAATACTAATTAATGCCATCTCAGTATTGGAAAGTCTATATTGAGCTTAGGAATCCAGAAGTCTCCTGTTTGAAACATAAAATCTCATTAGTGCTCTTTTTCTGCAGTAGGCCACAAATAACTGATACATCACACCAGACTGGCACGTGCAAGCTCAGCTGGAGAGAGAGCCTACGAGATGCTGGGATGACAGGATAGGTAACATGTACTTTATATGGATGTAAAGCTTTATTTTTTAAAAGTAATCAAAATAGAGACCATAGAGATCTAGTGACTCAGAACAAAAGCATCTTTAAAATGAATGTTAAAGTTAAAGGAAAGAAATTAGAAAATGTCTATATGTAAACACACAAATTTAAACCATTGGTTGGTTTGAAAAGAGTCTTCTCTATGGACTGTGGGTGTAGCTCAGTGGTAGAGCACTTGCATAGTGTGCGTGAAGCATGAAGCCCTGGGTTCGATCACGCACACACACGCACAAGCACTATAACTAGGTGGACATAGAGGAAGCCTAAACCACACTACATGAGTCTTTCTGTATAACAGCCTTTACGTTCATGATAACATTTTGTGACTCTTTCTCTCTTTTTGGTGGTACAGGGAATGGAACCCAGGGGTGCTCTATCACTGAACTATACTTCCGGCCCTGTTTATTTTTTATTTTAAGACAGAGTCTCACTAAGTTGCCCAGGCTGGCCTAGAACTTTTGATCCTTCTCCCTCAGCTTCCTGAGTCACTGGGAATATGTGACTTTTTTTTTTTCATATACACTTTGTTGCAGAGTTTAAGGATCCATCAGAATCTTTCTTTGCTCTTGTCTGTTCATTTCTATGGACTTGTGGAAACAAGTTTTCTCTTCATTGACTATCTTCAGCATCATGTGTTTGTTCCCTTATGAATATTTAAAAATTATAATCATTCCCATGGTTGTCATGCTCCTTGAGAGAAAACTTAGCTTTATGATGAATTCAAGGGCTTTGGATCTATAGAGAGATCCATGGTTCTTGTACTTGCAAGATGTGGGATTCTGGGCATTGTGTTTCCTGTAACTCATAACAGAATATTTATTGAGCACTCAAAAATACTATTGAATGAAGAACTCTGTTCTATGTTAATTCAAGGATATAAAATATCACTTTCTTGCCTTTGCTTTACTTTATTCTGGGGCAGTTAATTATTTTATTTACCCTTGATAGTTCTGTTTTACAGCTTACATTTCTCTTCTATTGCACAAAAGTAATATCTGGTAGGTATTGCTCTAGCTGAGGGTTAGTTGCCCATCTAGTTATAAAACTCGTTTACATTCACACTGACTTGCTAGTATGGCTCAGGCCAACTCCATATTCATGGAGTATGTGTAATACTATATACGTACCCTTCAAAAACCTGTATTTATAGCAATTATGTTTTTTTTTTAAAGAGAGAGGGACGGTGAGAGAGACAGAGAAAGAGAGAAACAACTTTATTTAGTTATTCACATGGCCTTCATTGCTCCAACACTTAGTTGTGTACGTGGTGCTGGGATTTGAACTCGGGTCCTCGTGCTTGCCAGGCAAGTGCCGAAACCGCTGAGCCACCGCTCCAGCCCCAGCAATTATGTTTTTGATGAGAAAACTGAAACAAACATGGTCCAATGAGTGCCTAAGTTTACCCAGTAAGTTCTTGTGAGAGCCCTGTTCTATTTTCCAGGCTTCCTTGTCCTCAGTAACGACTGTCTTGCTATTAACAATTTCTTTGAATACAATGGAGACTAAGAACAAGAAGAAACAGGGCATGACTAGATTCTGGAGAATTTTCCAGAAAGAACTAGGCAGGGCCAATAATGGAGAGCACTTATTATCAGTTGAACTCTTTCAGGTTCTATGGAAGAGATGCATACCCGTCATCATCAGATGCTATCTGAGAATGTTGGGCAGAGTTGAGAATCTTCTGGGCAATCTGTTTTGGGTGCCAGCACCACTAACATGGTCAGAGCTCCAAGGCACATAATCCAGTCTTGAAGACCTGCTTCCTTGATCACCTACCAAGAAGTAGGCTTTTATTGGATGGGTTTGTCATTATGTAACACATAGATTTCTATAGGTCACAAGGTATTTTTTTTTTTGTTCCTGTAGGTCACCCTGAATTGCTTGGCTTCTCTGACATACTCTGTGGCTTGGGACTCATCACCGAAGAAATGGGAAAAGGAATTTAGAAGTTTCACTGGTGGTTGGAGCCAGGAGGAGGGGATAGCAGGGTCACAGCCATAAAAACCTGTATAAAGCCTATTTAAAGGAGTACTGGCTTATGTAGGCTAGAGAAAAGTTTTTCAAGTTAGGGGTCTCTAACAGGGTACAGCTCAGTGGTAGAGTGCTTGCCTAGCATGAGTGATGCCCAGAGTCCAATCTCTAGCACTACAAAAATAAAAATCAAAATTGGGGTTTGTACACCTTTAAGGTTCTACCAAGGTGTTATTAGGCAGCTCTTTATGCATTATTATAATTTTAGGTTTACTTCAATAAAAATTACAAGATAATAGCATGGGCCATCTACAAAATCATTTTACAATCTTTGCTGAACAGAGTTTTTTATATTTACTGTGCTATGAGTTGAATTAAAACACTGTGATTGGATAATCAAATTGATGTTACTTAAATTTTATGAGTTTTGTAAGTATTTGCATTCAATTCACAAATAATTTTTGATTTATAATTGTTTAACACCTATAAGTACATGGAGCCTTTTCTTTACAAGTTCATATTTGATCATATTTAATGACATTGAAATGATCTGATTTAATTCAACACTGGGCAGCTAAAAGAATATACTTCATTTAGAAAGGGTCCATATTTCACTCAAATTTGAAAAACAATTGGCTGGAGTGGGGAATGGCAATCTTTTTCTGTAAAGAATCCAATAATAAAAATCTTAGGATTGGTAGGTCAAGAGGTAAAATTAAAGATATTATGTAGGTGTTTCTGTAATGAAAGAGAAAGCAAATTCCACAATTTTTTAATTAATGAAACAAATTATATTAATTTAATTAATCATATCATATTAATTAATTTATATTTAATTAATTATATTAATAAATTTCTATTTTAATTAATTAATTATATTAATATTTGAGTACTTTTTTCTTTTACTTTAGGTCTACTGAATAGAATAGAATTTCTTTTTAGAAGGAGATAATATTTCATTTAATTGAGGTTCAAAGTTATTGTTCCTTATCATCAAATAAATTGCAAAATTCATCCATACAAATCATTCTCAGCTTATTTGTTGTGCAAAAACAGCCACTGAGCATGATTTAGCTTGTGGGTCAAACTTTGTCAACATTTGAATTAGAGTATGAGGCTTCTATTGGGATGGAGCAATTTACTCAACCTCTCTGAACTTATTTTTATTTTCTGTTAGCTCTTCTATGAACTGGGGATAGTAAAAACAGCAACCTCTTTGCACTGTTGTAAAGATTCAGTGTGATAATTCACAAGAGATACCTAGATCACTGTCTTATTGTCATTACATTTCAGAGAATATTTTACACTTACTTTGGAAAGTAATATAAGTCACTGGAGAATTTTGAGCAGGAAATAGCAAAATGGAAGCTGTGTATTAGAAGAGTCATCTGGCAATAGCAGGAAGAGTGGATTAGTGTAGGACAGGGCCAGGAAGACAAGGGCTGTTAAAATAGCTCTCATTTCTATCCTGGCTCCTTGGTAATTTTATCCATGTTGGTTATTTCCATTCCAAGTCAGTGGGGAAAGTCACTTGTGGTAGGCAGAATAATGGTCCCAAAGATGTCCACACCCAAGTTTTGGAATCTTTGAATATGTTGCTTACACGGAAAAAGGGATTTTTCAGATGTGATTAAGGACAAAACCTTCTGATGAGGGAGATTTCCTGGATTATCCAAGTGGGCCCAATCTAATCACACTAGTCTCTGATTGTGGAGAGTCATTCACTGCTGCAGACACTCAGGAAAAATGGCATTGCAAGAAAGATTTGGCCCATTGGTGCAGACTTTCAAGATGAGGGATGAGACCCTGAGCCAAGGAATGTAAGTGACCTCTACAAGCTGGAAAAGGCAAGGAAATGGATTCTCCCCTTGAGTCTATGAGAAAGAAAAGTTTTCTTAATACTTTAATCTATGTCTAGTGAGATTTCTGTTGGATTTATGAACTACAGAGCTGTAAGGGAATACATTTGTAATTCTAATAGCATTAAGTTTGTGGCAATTTATTATGGCAGCAATAGAGAAGTATTAACAGCAATGTTATTCAGTTAGATAAGATAATAATAGAGTAAGATTAAAGATAGTTCCAAATAAGACCAAATATTATATTTCAAGCACATTTTTTATTTTAAGCATAAAGAAAATTATTGCTTTTATTCATAGGTAGTTTTCTTGGCTCCACTGACTAAATGATAGACCAATATTGAAAGAGTATCTGAAGAGTACCAAATTATTGGCATACATGGAACCTTAGCTTGGAGGTCTATCTAAGGTTGGTTCAACAAATTCAACCAATATCTCATGAGTACTTTATACCTGGGAGTTTTAATAATGATTTTAGTCTCTGCTAACAAACAAATGAGCCATGCGTGACTATGGTTGGGATATGAACCAGTTGTCACAAGATGAGGGCTCCTAAGTGTCCTTAGGAAGTGGGAATGGTGCCATGGCAGGTGCTATGCCTGAGATGACCCCAGTGTGTGGTCTTGAAGGATAAGTAGGAGAGCTGGGGGGAGAGCAAAGCCAGAAAAGCCCGGAGCACAGAGAAAAGGATTTGAGGAATCCTAAGCAATCCTGGAGGACTCCTATAGGGCCTCGAGCTGGCTAGACTTCTCCCCTAACCTGTGGCTGTAGCCCTTCTGTGAGGTTAGGAGAGTGGGAAGAGGCATCTTGGCAGAAGCCCTTCACCTATGAGTTCTGCATCTTGCCTTCGCAGGCTGCTTGACCTGTTCCAGACTCTTTTACTTTCATGTAGGTCCAGTCAGCATTTGGAAAAATTGTTAAAACACCTATTACACTTGTAGAATAGCAATGAGCATTTTCCTTTTTTCCCACAAACAAAAAGAATATTTAGTCCCTCCACAAGCTTCCTTATTTACTGCAGTTACCTCAATACACGGAAGAACTGAGGATAGGGTGAATTGAATATTTATGAGTATTCTACAAAGTGATTATATCTGACTAATCCATTTGAGCTTAAGAGGGTGGAAAGGAGTGATGGCAACCAAGATGGAGGAGGAGATGAATGAAGGCCAACACTCAAGGAAAGGAAATCCTGGACTGGGGATGATGAGGGCCTCCATTAACTTCGAAAGTTTTTTCAGTATTGATTATCACCTGAGGTTCCTTTCCCAAGGCTGTGAATGCTAGGCTTAGATCTATGGAAAAATTGCCAAACATCATAACTTATTCCTTATCATATGTATTAGCAAAATCAGGACAAAAACTTATAAAACTGCCTCCTACCAGGTTACACATAAGTTAGACACATAACTCACAAGATGGCTTCATGTCCTTCACAGCTTCCATAGAGTCCACATGGAGTTTGCTTGGTTCCTGAGCAAATCCCACTTTAACAAAAGCAAAACCCACCAAACTACTACCACTATCACCACCACCACCACCTTCTTCTCCATCAGATCAGCAACAAATACAAATACCCCGTTAACATTCCTAAAACAAAGTGCTGTTTGCAAATGTACGTATCCGAGTCATCTGCCTTGCTCTTCTTCCTCTGCTCCTAGCTAGGTGGAATTTGTGAGAATATTATCGGGTTACCTGGTCTCAACCTAGCGGGAGTCCACCCAGACTATAATGTCCAGTTAACTACAACTCTACATAAGACCTTGTTGTGAGCTTTCTTTCCTTGAACTTGCTTTGCACATTATGGATATGAGAGGGAGACTGCCAGTCTAAGGAATGGAAATAGAAAGAATTAAAATAGTCATGAAAACAAAACAAAACCAATTGTGCATGTTTGTGTTGAGCTGCTGAGTTTCTCTAGGGACAAAAATATGATTCAGTACATAAACAGGAAGGAGATCACATGTGCTTAACCAGGATCAAAAATAAAATCAGGGACAATTGTTTGAGGGAAAGGTACTCTGTGATATTAACATTCGATTGTAAGGAGAGAACACCATTGTCCCCTATGGATTAATAGCAATAAAGCCCAAGGGAGCATGAACATGTCTATCTTTGTGAATTCATTATGTTGACTTGGGGAAACAGGGTGCTAAGGGATGCTTCTAGTATGTGTAAAGGCGGTTATTGAGCTGGATGGTGTGGTGCATGCCTGTAAACCCAGTGTCTTGGGAAGCTGTGGCAGGAAAATTGGAAGTCTGAGATCAGGCCAGCAAGAACCTGTCTCAAAATGGAAAAAAAAAAAAAAGAAAAAAAAAGGAGCAGGGGGAATCTGGGGGCATGGCTCAGTGGCAAAAGCATCCCTTCAATCCCCCAAATAAATAAATTAAATTTAAAAATTAAAGAAGGCAATTATTGCATAAGAACTCTCAGAAGCCTAAAAGAAATCACAGACAAAATAAATAAATAAATAAAGAAGAACTAAAGTAACTCACTAAGTATCTGTGGAAAAACAAGCCTCAGGATGGTTGTCCTGAGTTTTTGCTGCAAAGTACTTGTCTGCAATATTTTAAAGACTTAATAGAATTTTATTTTAAAGCCATGACATTAGCACAGTTAAGCCAATCAATGTTTTTTAATAGCCTTTTAAAGGTGCCTTTTTAATTGTGCTCTGTGGGACGGAAAGACACATGAAGACTTAGAAAACATCTAAAAATGGCTTAGTCAGATCTTTCAAAAATATTTGCGAGTGCAAATTTCTGCCTTAGTTTGATTGCTATAGAACTGGGGTTAAAGTATGAGATCTAAAGGGATTATTCGCAGTGAAAAAAACAAAGGTTTAACTCTTGTATAGATTCATTCAGCACACACCATAATTAGATATTTGTTCTTTCTTTCCTTTTTTTTTTTTTGTTGTAGTGTTGGAAATCCAACCCAGAGTCTCATGCATACTAGGCAAGTGTTCTACCACTGGGCTGCACCCCCAGACCACAGTTAAGTATTTGGGATCTGCACTGACTTGCTTTTAAGGCAGCAAGAGAATTGCTGCTCCATGCAGAACTTTCCTTGCCCTCCTTGGAACCCAGGAGACCCAGAGAATACTCATGACACTCCTGCTGGCCGTGCTTTGACTGTCGGAAAGTTTGCCAGTGACCGTTTTGGTTTTTATAGTTAGAATGTGCCCAAACAGCTTGAACAAATAGCAAAAAGTGCTATTAACTCTTCCATCGGCTGGTTGGCATGAAGCCTACAGGATTGGCCCAATCATCACAGTCCCTCTTCCTTTCTCCATAACTTACTTTTGTATGATGTTTTATTGTTTAAAAAATGATTTCATATGTATTATCCTGGTGGGAGCCCCACAATAGCCATATAAGACAAGGAAGTTATTATTAGTTTCTGTTTTATAGATGTAGAAACTGAAGCTTGGAAATATGGAGGTTTACCCAAGGTCAGTTCAATGAATTCAACCAACATTTCACAAGTACTGTAGAATGCTTTATATATCCCAATGGGTTTTCAAACACCATTCTTTTATGGTCCTTGCTAAGAAACCACATATAAACCATATATCCACCAAATCTTCTCACATTTTTTCCAGCTCCATTTCCATAAAATCGCATTGTTTCTTGAATGGCAAGTGAAATTATCCACAGAATTTACTTCTTAAAAAATTTTAATACAATTGTTCGTTGGTTTGGAGCTCCAACTTAAAGACAGAGGAATATATAGATCATGGAAGGGGCATGAATTAACCATCAGAGAAAGACATTTGGTCTTGTTTTTTTTTTAAGTTCTTTTCTTAAAGAGGAGTAATTTGGAGAATTTGTTTCACCAGGCATTTCATTGTCTGGTCATACTACCACATACTGCTGTATTTGTGTGTGTGTGTGTGTGTGTGTGTGTGTGTGTGTGTGTGTTTTGGTACTGGAGATGGAACCCAGGAGTGCCCAAATACTGAGTGACACCCCAGTCATTTTTATATTTTATTTTGAGACAGGGTCTTGCTACGTTGCTTAGGGCCTTGCTAAGTTGTTGAGGCTTGCTTTAAACTTGTGATCCTCCTGCCTCAGCCTCCCAAGTCACAGGGTTACAGGTGTGCACCACTGCACCTGGCCTGTGCTGCTGCATTGATCAGAGACCACCCGACCAGAACAGAGCAACAAAGTAACAGAAATGCATGCCTTGATTGTTTTAGCTGAAGCTGTAGGGACTGGATCCTAGGTTCTACAGGGGCTTTACCAATGACATGTTTAGATTGGTTTACTCCAGAGGCCACACTGGACACTGAATTTTAGATTCCAGTTATGTTGAGTTATAATTCAACTGTTCAGCCACCGTGGTGAAATACCTTAGTTTTTTGAACTTGATTTTGCCTTGTGCTAAGTGAGAGTTGAACTGTGTCTCAACTGAATCAAAGTGATAGGACTGTTGGAAAGATTCAGGTCAAATAATCCATGAATGATTTCTCATGTGTCTCCGCTGTTCTCTTGTCTCCACCCATGACAACCACAAATACTTCCTCTTTTGTTCTGTTTGCAATAAATGTTTGGTATAGTAAAGACGCTACCAGAGAGTTCATGCTTTGATTTGTTCATATGTTTAAGGCACTTTCCTGAGCACCTATTACATGTCAGGCATTGACCTATTTAGGGAAGTGCTTGGGTTCCCCCAGGCATTGCAAAAGACAGCAAATGAATCATGGGTTCATAAATGATCTGGCAGCATATGAACTTTCTAAGTGGAAACAGTGGGTCAGGAAGCAAAAAGGCAAAGTCCATCCCTGTACAATGAGAAACACTGAGCTTGGAATGATGCACTATGGTCTGGGAACCTCATTATTAGCAAGTTGGAGACATACTGGAGAGTGTTCAGAGAAAAGCAACAAGGATGATAAACGGGCGGAAAGACTGATTTATGAAGACTTACACAAGAAAATATGTATTCTTGGATCAACAAAGACTTCAGAAGAAATGTGATCACTATCAACAATTCTCTGAAGGTTGTGAATACCCCAGAGGGATTCGCAGTGCTTAGCCTGATATTTGAGATGGTGACAAGGAGTCAGAGGATGGCAAATTTTACCTTTGGATCAGAAATATATGAAGCTAGCAAATCCATCTAGGCCTAATTGACAGAAAGTAGCTTCAGAGGCTGACATCCATAACCTATTTCACCCGTCTTTATCTCGGCAATTGTAATCATGTGTAACCGTTTGTTTTCTGTTTCTGCTGAATGATTTTATGTGTGTTTCCTATTTATATATACCTTTCCTAGAGATGTCAAGAATGAAATATTTGATTTTTTACCTTTTACTTCAAAGACTTGAAGATAAAAGCAGCTCTGAATACCCTTTTTTAAGTTTGCATGCTTAACCTTTCCTGAAGGTCATTGTCACAATGAAGGATTTTATTTGTATGAAAAGCCAAATGGGTGAGATAGCTCTATAAAATTATCCTTTAGTGCCTTATTTAATCACAATTTTTACACACACACATGCACACACACACGATATAGCACAAAGCTTTCAAAGGGTGTAAAATCAATTTAGGGACAAATTCAATCCTTTTTAATTTTGTCTTCTGGATTTCTGCAAGAAGGGGTATCTTTATGGTGGAGGAAGTGGAAAACATAAAATAAATCACCTGAAGTGGCTGGACCTAGGACTTGGGACACAGAATCCCTCAGAAGAGCTGGGTCTTGTGAAGTGATAAGGCTTTCCCCAATCAGCATTGCTCACTGTTGGTGCTGGGAGAAGCGACTGGGTCCAATGGAAGACTATCATCAAATCTATTAAAATAGGTGTGTGGTCCCATCCAAGGAACCAGGCCCTACCCTGCTTAGCCTCCCAGATCAAATGAGATTGGGAACATCTGGGGTGGTATGAAATTATGTCATTTGCAGGAAGATGAATGAAACTGGGAAGTGTCATGTTAAGTGAACTAAGACTCAGAAAGACAGGTGTCAAATGTTTTCTATCATATGTGGAAGCTAGAGGGTGAAATAAAAGGACACTGTGAAAGCATAAGAGAGACTATTAGGGTAGGAGACAGTCGAGGAGAGGGAGGAAGGAGGGGTAAGGAGAAGTACTAGGTAGTGAAACTGATATGTTTTATGCATGTACAAATATGCTACAATGAAATCCATTATTCTCTACCGTTTTATGTACCAATAAAATGAAAATGGTTGTGGGTCCCATATCCCTGGTGTGTATTAGTATCCAGTTGGTTTTGGGAAATGACTCCATGTCTTGATTGTTACCAGGTTTGGGGTAGAGGTGGAAGGCACAATCAGACTGAGACTCAGCTTGGTCCATCCTCTGGCTGTAGTGGTTGGTGATTGGTGATGAGGTGGATGTGTGAACTGAGCTGGGACTTGCAGGATGTTTTCTGGGCAATGTGGGGCAAGATCTTTTTTTTCTCTCCTTCTGGTCAGTGTAGCACACAGATAAAAAGGCTGGGACTGCAGTGATGAATTTTTCTATCATGATGGGAGCCCACTTGAAAATGAGGCCAAATGAGGCATGCACAAATGTAGAGCCAGAGGAAAGCCTTAAGGAAGTGGAGCCTGAGCCCCGAGGACAAGAGAATATGCAGATTGAGCTACATGGAGGAAGCTCTGCCAGTCCCTACTATTTTCAGGTATTAGAGCTAATAAGTGCCCTTTATTTATGAAACAGCTTTACCTGAGCTTTGGTACATTATGCCATAAAGAATTCCAGTTAGTATTTTAGTAAGTACCAAGTTGTGTAGCACATGTCACATTTCCTAAATAAGTGTGGAGAAGATGTAGACATGGTGATGGTGGTGATGGAGAGGGTGTGGGGGAGGAGAAGGCAGAGGTCTAATGTCCACTAGGTTCCAGGTGCTGGGATGGGGCCTCACAGTCTACGTTCACAAACCCACCGTGTTTGTCTACTTATCTGATACTGTAAATGTGAAAACCAAGATAAGCAACCTGTTCTAGTCACTCTGCTGAATGAGACACACGGGATTTGAAACCACTCCACATTTCCTCAGGTCTACAGTGTAGGCTTAGGTTCAGAACTTTTGGGTCTCAGTGGTTGTCATTCAGTCTTGGATAAGTCACTTACTTTCCTCATGTGTTAGTTTCTACTGGTGTAAAAAAGTGACAATAATCCCCTCTTTTCAGAATTATTGCTAAGGCTAACGTATGGGAGATGATTTGCAAGTTGGGGTGTAATTGGTGAATGTGGGGCATTATTTTAATTGGGGGAAGAATCCAGGGAGGGAATAATACTTAAAGCAGGGATAGGAGAGGTAGAGCTGGTTGTTGTAGGAAGTGGGTGGGATACCGGTGAGCCTATGGGATCAATGTGGGCAAAAGCAGGGGCACAGCTGAGCAGGAGTCACTTGTACAAAGGAAAAGCATCTGCTGTGGTAGTTCCTTATGGGGAGCTTCCTTTGTGTTTTTCATTTGTCCACCCCTTTCCTCAAGGAGAAATGCATTCACTTAACTCCATTTAGCCTTCTTCCTCCTGCCAGGGCCTAGTGTTCTACTGCATTATCAGCACATGTGATTTTTCTAGATTCCTTAAACAAATGGCTTTCTTTTCCTCCCTAGCATTTTACTTTTATTTTATTTTTTTAAAGAAAGAGGGGACAGTGAGAGAGAGAGAGAGAGAGAAGCAATTTTTATTTAGTTTTTCATGTGACTTTCATTCCTCAGACACATCGTTGTGAACGTGGTGCTGGGGTTCAAACTCAAGTACTTGTGCATGCCAGGTAAGTACCATAACTGCTAAGCCACTGCTCCAGCCCCCTCCCTAGCATTTTAAACACTATCTCATATACAATATATTTTTATATTTTACTTTTTAGGTTATCTTTTCCCTCTATTAAAACAAAAGTTCCATTTGAGAAGTTTTTTTCCCTATTTTTTTTTAAAGAGGGATGGACAGTGAGAGAGAGAGAAAGAAAGAAACAATTCCATTTAGTTTTTCATGTGGCCTTCATTGCTCAGACACTTCATTGAGTACGTGGTGGTGCAGGGGTTTGAACTTGCGTATTCAGGCATGCTGGGGAAGCACCGTAATGGCTGAGCCATCACTCCAGCCCCTCTCTAAATTTTTTATTGCTGTATACTAGCAAATAGAACAATATCTGGCACAATAAATCTTTATTTAATCAAAGAATGAATTCCTTCTTTGTGTCTATATTATCTGGGCTCTGCCATGCATGGAAATTTTCAGAGGGAAAATTTTTAGTCTTGGTTGTATTACACACAAAGAACCGAGACATTGTCAGGAGCATTTCTCTTCTTGTTCCATCAGTCCCTCTCACCTCAGCTTAGAAGAAGACCTGTGAATTTCCTCCTCTTTCTGGACTCTTCCAATTCTCCTCCCTCTGATCACATTTCCCTGTGTCCTCCTTACTTCATCTTGGAGGGGCTCTAGCAGTTTTCTTTTTTCCTTTCTTCCCTTCCTCTCCTCCTCTTCTCCTTCTCCTTCTTCCTTATTCCCTGTCACTGAAGGAGGCCTGGTGTCCTTTCAGTTTTCAGACCATAGCATCTATGAGACAAACTCTCTCCTGCTAATGTCGATCTTCTCTTACAATCTAACTTTGATGGTCTAACGTACTTACAAAGCCTCTATCTCTTTTCTGGTCCTTTCATAGTCACCTGCTTTCCACAAAAGGATGAGAAAAAACAGGGAAGAGGAGAGAGAGAGAGAGAGAGAGAGAGAGAGAAAGGGAGAGTGAGAAAGAGAAAGAGAGAAAGGGAGAGAAAAAACACTGTATCCTGCCACATGTGTGTCCTCAATTCCCTAATTAGGAGAAAGGAGGAAAATTGGATTCTTGATTTGTCTTGATTTGGGCTGAGAAAACATAGTTAATATATCTAATATTGGAGTCATCAATTTTATTTTATTTTTCTTTCTTGATTTAACAATGTCTAAACTAAGTAACACATTAGAATAGTTTTTACTGGTACATCAAACAAATATTAAATATCTGTTTATATCTTCCTTTATTAACATCTCTTAGACTAGGTAAAAACTAATTCATTTTTTTCACATTTTCATTAGTGCATTATAGCTATACATAATGGTGGGATTTGTTATTATATATTTGTACACACACACAATATAGCAATGTAATTGGACCAATATCATTCCCCACTATTTCCTCTTTCCCTCCCCTGCACCCTCTCTCTTGTCCCTTTCCTCTACTCTACTGATCCCCCTTCTATTTTTATGAGATCTACCCTTCACCTTTCTTTTCCTTTTTTGTCTTTAGCTTCCACATGTTAGAGAAAACACCTTACTCTTGACTTTATGAATTTGGCTTATTTTGCTTAACATAATGTTTTCAAGTTCCATCCACTTTCCTACAGATGACACAATTTCATTCTTCTTTATGGTTGAATACAACTCCATTGTGTTTATAAAACCACATTTTCTTTTATCCATTAATCCACTGATAGACACCTATGCCAGTTCATAGTGGGGCTGCTGTGAATTGTGCTACTATATATATACTATAGTATGATGATTTCAAGTCTTTAGGAGTAGTATACCTGGGTTATAAGGTAGTTCCATGCCTAGTCTTTTAGGGAGCCTCCATACTGATTTGCATAATGGTCCATAATTTACAATCCCATCAACAGTATAAAAGTGTCCTTGTAAAAGTTATTTCACCTGCTTATTTTCGCTAAGTTACTCCAGTGTTCAAATCAAATCAATTTTTAATTAAAATATTTATTGTGGGCAAATGGAACTGCAAACCCAAGAAAGTGATGTTAGCCACGTCAGTGCTGAAAATAATCAAATCAGCAAAGCAACAGACTACAGATTTCATCATATTCATCTAATCCCTCAAAGTTTCAACTGGAGATTACCGAAGAACCTCAGAGAAAGAGATGGGCACTATTCGATCTCAGTATTTGGGCCATTTCTCTCTTTATAGCTGCAATCCCTATGTTCTTCCGTCCTGGATATACCTTCCTCAGACTGTTTCCAAAAGCCGTTTGTACTTCGATCCTTCCTCTTGAGTGTGGTGGGAAAGCACCCACTTCTCCAACTTCTCCCATGTGGTGCTTCAGCATGGCCATTCCCCCTGTGAAGTGTGTTGTTTGCCTGGACTCAGCATTCTCTTTGGTCAAAGAGAGTCCCCGTGTCAGGTTTGGTCAGGATAAATACCCTGTGACAAACAAGAGTGATGTGATTACTTTGTTCACTCCACGGTGCTGCCAAGCCTGGGAGAAATCTCACCAGTGCAGGCTTCCTGGAAGATTTTTAGTGTTTCCTGCTTCCGACTAGAAACCTGGAAGATACTAATAGTGAAAAATAGCAGAGGAATAGTGGAGGAAAGTGGTCTGTTAATATTGTGCTGGTGGTGTTTAGGGAGGAAATTTCATTCGGGAGTTGATTTTAGTTTTAAATTGACCATTAATCTTGCTTTATGACTTTTGGAAAAAAGTAATATTTTCAATCATATTTTTATTCAGTGTGCTTGTGCCATATAATTCATTTCCAGGTGGAAGTTTTATTTTCAAGGACATCCTTTCTTTCCTACTTGCCAAATTTTGCTAGTATTAATTCTTAAACTCCAGGGATAAATGTGTGCTAAAGCAGAAGACTAGATTCAGATAGGAAGCAGGGTATTTGAAGATCAACTGGAGTATAGGGCTTAAAATGCTTACTTATTATTATTATTTTAATTTCAGGAGAATCAAATATCTAGTTGCCAAAGGCCAAGAAATCCAAAGTGAATTACATGAGCTCTGAAGTGGGAGGCTGCAATGATGGTGGGATTATGGAGCTCTTACACCTGGGAAAAAAACAGCCTGTCAGGTTCTCATGACTGGTGATGGAAAATATGTATCTTTGAACATGCTTTGACTTTGAATTTTTATGATAATACATGTAATAATATGGAAAGAATTTTAAATTGCAGAAATAAATGATTTCATTGAATATTAGGACATTCTGGAATTGGGCAGCAATTCATAAGGAGAGAGGGTCTGGAAACCACAAATTTTATTATAGATGTGTAAGGACATCCAATCCTAGATGGATGTACCTGGGAAAGAATGATTGATTGAATTTGTGTAATTCTAAAGAGCGTAACTAGGTCTAATAAGTCAAAGTTTTTAGAAGGTAAATTAATGCATAATCTACAGAGATTCTTTTTTTTAAAGAATAAAGGACAGTGAGAGAGACAGAGAGAATCAATTTTTTTATGTATTAGATGGATATAGAGATACAATTGAGGGGGGAACATTATCAAACATTCAAGAACCAATGTATATATACTTAGTTATCCAGGGCTAATGCCATATCATGGATGCCCAGCTTGGGTTCCCCCTGTTGCTGTTTCCCCCAGAAGAACCCCTGAGTTAAATGGATAGCTTGTGGAGGACAGAGATCTCCTTCTGAGATGATTCCCCCATATTCCCATTCTCCAGTCTCCTAGCAGTTCTTCCTACACCCTCCCCCCATCCCCCTCCCTATCCCTCCAAGTATCTTAGGGAGTCATCTCCCTGTTGTGTTGAGAATCATACAATTTGAAGTTTTTATTAGCTTAGCCATCTAACATACTGCTTCCTGATGTATGCTAGCTTCCACAGATGAGAGATACCATTCGGCCCTTGAGTCTCTGAGATTGGGATACTACACTTAGCATAATTCTTTCCATCTCCATCCATTTGGCTGCAAAAGCCATAATATCATCTTCTCTAATGGCCGAGTAGTATTCCATTGTATATAAGTACCAAAGTTTTTGTATCCACTCATCGAGTGAGGGGCATCTGGGTTGGTTCCATAGTCTAGCTATAGTAAATTGAGCTGCTATAAACATTGATGAAGCCATATCACTATAATACGCTGATTCTAACTCTTTTGGGAGTTAGAATCCCAGGAGTGGGATAGCTGGGTTGTAAGGTGGTTCCATCCTTAATTTTCTAAGGATTCTCCACACTGCTTTCCAGAATGGCTGAACCAGTTTGCAGTCCCACCAGCAGTGTAACAGTGTTCCTCTTTTCCCACAGCCCCTCCAGCATCTGTTGTTGTTTATATTTTTCATTTTTGCCACTCTAACAGGAATGAGGTGGTATCTCATTGAAGTTTTGATTTGCATTTCCCTTATAAATAATGATGTAGAGCATTTTCTCATATATTTATGGGCTTTCTGTACTTCCACTGATGAGAAGTTTCTTTTAAGATCTGTAGGCCATTTATTAATTGGATTATTTGTGATTTTGGTGTTTAGTTTCTTTAACTCCTTGCAAATTCTGGATATTAGCCCTCTGTCTGAGGTATAGCAGGCAAAGGTTTTGAGAGAATCAATTTTTATTGAGATTTTCACATGGCTTTTGTTGCTCTGACACTTGGCTGAGTAGGTGGTGCTGGGGTTTGAACTCGTGTACTTGCATAAGTCTGGCAAGCGCCATAACTGCCGAGCCACTGCTCCAGCCCTATACAGAGATTCTTAACAATTAGAAGAGTTAGCAAGGGAATAGGTTGTCCTATAGTGTGGTCAGTGAGGTCTAGAAGCTGCTCATTCGTCAGGGCTGTTGTATGGAAATGAAGAAGGCGATCATTAAGGAATGGGGAATGAGTTTCAGAACACCTGGGGACTGGCAGGATGTTGGGCTTCTCTTATCAATGGAATTAGAGGATGCAAGACTGGCACACGCAGGAGGCTGGGCCACCCATCCATTATAAGGCGTCCACTAATTTTTCAGTGGGGCCTAAGAAGGTAACAGATACGTATAGTCTTTCCCAAATCTTGCCTAGTTACCTAATGAATATATTTGACTTTTCCAACTCCAAAAATCTGTGAAAGTCAATATTTTCCTGATGGCTTTGCAAAATCACCCAAACCTTCAGACCCTTAATTCTAGTTTCCAAGCCATCTTTCAGATGTCACCGTATTGATGAAGTTCTCAGAGCTTTATTGACCTGGCCTCATTATTAGAACTTTTCTAGTATCTTTTATTGTAGATGGAAGAAGGAGAGACAAGAAAAACAAAACCAAAAACTAAAACCATAACATCATGATTTATTATAGGACTTGTTTCTAAGAAGAGACAAACAGCATTAATGACAAGGAATCATAGACTTTTCACAGTTGTCTCAGAGTCAATTTAACAATTCGTAGAGGGTTGGTGTCACATAAACAGCTGCAGAAAAGCAGTTAAATGATTTTATATACGCTGTTGGGGGAGACTGAGTCTAATCTGATGCAGTTGCTCCAAAGGAGCACTGCTAATGACATCTACACCAAATATCAGTTCAATAAATTGCTTCCCTTCATTAATCTGCATGTCGGTGTCTGCATTAATGGTGTTTACGCAGCAGAAGGTCTGAGGGAGAGATAATAAGGACCTGTTTTATATGAGGAAGGCTCTCCAAAAACAAGCAAACATGTAGTTGATCTCTTGATTATGGTGAATCAAAATTCTTCATTTATTCATTCTTTCACTCCACAATAATTCTTTGAGTGACTCCTAAGGACCTGGTCCTGTGCTACACCCTTATATAGCAAGGAACAAAGACCCTTCAGGGGGTTTCTAGTCTGGGAGGCCCAGAAGTCATCACTCACCTATATGACTATGATAAGAGATGAAATAAAAGCATATATTTCTCTGAAAGAGATGAAATAAAAGCATGTATTTCTCTGAAAGAGATGAAATAAAAGCATGTATTTCTCTGAAAGAGATGAAATAAAAGCATGTATTTCTCTGAAAGAATGTAATGTAACAGGATCAAATCTAGATGAAGATTGATTATTTTTCCAGAAAGATCCAGATTTGGGGCTGAAGGAGATTATATTACATGGGTAACCATGGCTCCCTGTGGGAGTCTGGAGATACATGAACACTGTTCCTTTACTAACCATCAAATCTGTATGTGTACCTCAAGAAATAGGAGTCTCCTTATCTCAACTATTAAATTATAGAGCTCTGCCTGGGTGCTTATAGATGATGGAGACCATTTGTGTAATTAATAATGGGTACACTAGAAATGAGACACAGCACATCTCTGGGAAACTGTAATATTTTAAGTATTTCCCCTGCCATGTTCAAGCTCTAGGTGGACTGAAAATCACTGGTAACTATAGAACCAACTGATGAATGATATGCTTTACTCCAAAGATGAACTGCGGGGGCTGGAGCGGTGGCTCGGGGGTTACAGCACTTGCCTGGCATGAGCGAGGATATGAATTCAAATTCCAGCACCATGTACACAATGAAGTGTTGGAGCAATGGAAGCCACATGAAAAACTAAATAAAATTGATTCTCTCCCTCTCTCTCTCTCTCTCTTTCACTGTCCCCCTCTCTCTCTTTTTAGTGATTTGACAGTCTTACATATTGGAGGGAATTGTTGTTACATATTCATGCATACACGGATATTGACAAAGTGAGTGAAGGTCGATCCTGGTCCATGGTCTCCCCACTTCAAGCTCTCCCTGCTCCCATGTCTCCCTGCTTTGCCCCCATGTTAAAGATAGAACTAAGTATATACATGTGTATGAATTTTTGAATTTTCTGATCCTTTTTGCCCACCTATGTGTAGTTGTGTTTTTCATGGGAGTCGAGGGTTGCCAGCTACATAACCCCCCTAATCCCTCCCTCCAGCTGCATTGATAACTCCCTAATCTCTCCCTCCTCTCCCTGCCCCTTCCCTTCTCCCCTGAGCTTCATAGTTATGGTTCCCCCTGCTTATGTAAAGATTCACCTATGTTGAGTTTATTTTTGAGCTTAGCTAACTTTCAATCTGTTTTAGAATTTACTCTAGCTTCCACATATGAGAGAAAACATTTAGCCCTTGAGTCTCTGAGTTTGGGATATTTCATTCAGCATATTTTTTCCATCTCCATCCATTTGGCTGCAAATGCCATGATATCGTTCTCTCTAATAGCAGAGTAGAACTCCACTGTACACAAATAGCACAGATTTTTGAATCCACTCATCCCACAAAACGCATGTGGATTGGTTCCATAGTTTAGCTATAGTAAATTGAGCTGCTATCAACATTGATGTAGCTGTGTCTCTGTAGTATGCCGATTGTAGCTTTTTGGGAAAATACCCAGGAGTGGGATAGCTAGGTCATAAGGTGGTTCCAACCCTAGTTTTCTGAGGAGTCTCCACACTTCTTTCTCTCTCACTGTCCCTCTATCTTAAACAATAAAAAAGAATGAACTGGGGTTGTTTTCAGGTGGAGCATTTTTCTCTGAACTCTGGAATCTGTGAGGGGGCTCACCGGATTCAGAAGCTGTAGAATTTCCTGAGCTCCCCCTGAGAACAACATCCATGGTCCTGAATCTGACCCATTCTCAGAGGGTGCAGAAGCCGGGGTGCCTGGCTTAGTACTAGCTGCATGTTTTAGCCAGCTTTTTTACTATTGTGACCAAAGGACCTGACTAGAGCAATTAGAGGAGGAAAAGTTTATTTGGGAGCTCATGGTTTCAGAGGTCTTAGTCCACAGACGGCTGACTCCATTGCTCTGTGCCTGAGGTGAGGCAGAACATCATAGTGGAAGAGTGTGGCAAAGGAAAGCAAGCTGGGTGCATGGCACGAGCAAGGAGAGAAATATCTCTGCTCAACGAGGACAAAATATATGCCCCAAAGACACACCCCCAGGGAGCCACTTCCTCCAGCCATACCCTCCCTGCCTACAGTTACCAGTCAATCCCTGTCAGGGCTTAATGCGCTGATTATAAACCTTTTATAACCCAACTGTATCATCTCTAAACTTTCTTGCATTGTCTCACACATGAGCTTTTGGAAGACACTAATCCAAACCACAACATTGCAGTAATGCTAGTCCAAAGAAGAGCAGCTTACTGGTGGGAATACAGTTGCACCTGAAAAGGCTCATGAAGTATCACAGAAATCCACCTTTCCCATTTCTTCCTCCATTTCATTCAGTGAGGGAATGGCTATGATCATGTGACATAAGGTCACTGAACATATCCCCTCTTCCTCGCTGGTTATGATTATTGCCAACGTCTGTGCCGGGTGCTAAGTTCTATCTATCATCCATCTGTTTACCTGAAGAGAGAGGTATGTGAGAGAGAATCATTTTAATAGTTTTTCATGTGGCTGTCATTGCTCTGACACTTTGTTGGGTACGTGGTGCTGGGGTTTGAACCGGTGTCTTGGCACATGCCAGGCAAGCGCCATAACTGCAGAGCCACCGCTCCAGGCTCTGTATTTTCAATTTTTGATGAGCTTGTTGGGACATAGTCCTATAGGAAATTGAGGAGCATCTGTGTATGTGTTTCCAGCAATGAACTGAGATCAACAGCGATTGTAAGCCTCAAGGGAACAGGGATTTCATCCACTTTTTCAATGCATTTCCTCCACTCACTAAGAAATGCCTGGTGCATAGTAAGTGCTCAGGAAATATTTGTTAAATAAAAGAAGGAAAACCTGAATTTTCTAATGGGCTGCTCTGTGTAATCATCTAATATTTCTGATTCTAATTTACTTCCTCTGACCATATTTGGTTTGGTTACAAATGAAATAGTGGTCAAATGCCTCATGGAGTTGAGAAGTTAAACTGTGTCCTTAAGATCTAAATATTTTTCGTTGATTCATTGAAGGTAAGTGAATCAAACAGAAGTCACCAAGTGACCTTAATTGTGGTATTTGTTCATCTATGTTTTAGCACAATGCATGTCGCCTCTGAAGCTGTACACCTTAAATCTTCCTCTACTTTGCATTTACATTGGTGGTGATTAAACTTAGGGATGTCGCCAAGGGATTTGTGAACGTACTTGGTGTCTTTAGCAGGAGTGGCTTGGAACCCTTGGTGCCAACAAGATGTCATCCACCTCTGGTATTTTATGAGCCTCTTAAAAGGGTGAGTATCCAGGAATGAGACTTGAGCAGTTTGTCAGGGCACCGTGCAATCACTAACTTGAGGAGCTGCTTCTTGGACTGAAATCAAATTGCAATGGCTCCACACAGCCGACGGAGGTTTTAATATCAGCCCAGTCCATCACCCACTGAGAACACTATTAATAACCAGGTAAAAGCCTTTGTGTATAAGCCGATTCCATTTACAGTTATATCATGTCAGGCGGATGTCAGCATCCTATCTTGTCTTAGTCATAATGACGGCTAATATGATCCATACAGGATAATAGATGGGGTGGGAAAGATTACAGAGTTAAAAATCAATCAGGGCTTTCTCATACATTTCTGTGCTTTTGTGGCTGGTTAAATCATCAAAGTCTCAAGATTGATTTTTTTGCTTTAGTAATCAATCCTTCACAATCTGTTACTTTTTCCCGCCTCCTTCTTCCCCCTCCCTCCTTTTAAACATGTAGACAAGAGTTAAATTCTTTCCATGAATAAATACAGGCATGCACTCTTTGCCCCAGAGGAAAGATTTATCACGTTTTGAAGGTAGAGCTGAAAAGTTGTGTGTGCTACTGTACTGGACAGGCAAGATGTGGTGGTTGATAAATATCAAGCAGTTTGTTCTTTTAAAAAATAAATCATCTGTACTTGGATATTTGAAATTTTATTCTCATCAGCTAAAGCAGAGACTCAGTTTGTATCTCCTAAGAAGATCTGGTTGTAATGTTTATCTAATGAGCACGTCAGTATGAGACACTGGTATCCTTGAGTGCTGAAGGCAGCCACAGACCACGTCTCTTTGGCTTTGAGATATCTATGACATATGTGCGTGTACACACTCACCAATGTTTTGAAACTCAGCAATGAAAGTGCTAATTTGATAGATAATAGCTCAAAGGGAAGCCATGTTTATTATTCCTGCAAAGTCAGATTACATTGGACAAAACCAATTAAAAACCAGGTAATTGTCTTTGAACATGTTGGCAACCTTAAATGATATGTTGTGGGCAAAAGAGGAGAGCATGGAATTTAGAGACAGATAAGAGGTGGGACAGGAGCCTTGTAATGAGCTCCTCTGAAGAACGGAGAGGAGAACCAGTGTGTCAGCACAACTTGTGATAGGGAGGCACATGTTACCTGTCTAGAAATTGGTGCCAGGGTGATTTAGTCAGCTTTTATGCTGCTGTGACTAAAAGGCCTGACAAGAACTATTTTAGAGTAAGAAAAGCTTATTTTGGGGCTCATGGCTTCAGAGGTCTCAGTCTGTAGACAGCTGGCTCCATTTGCTCAGGGTCCAAGGTGAGGCAGAGCGTCATGGCGGAAGGTGTGGCAGAGGAAAGCAGGTCAGGACATGGCACTAGAAAGTAGAGAGAGAGAGTCCCATCATCATGGACAAAATATATACCCCAAAGGTATGCTCCTGATGACCTGCCTCCTCCAGTCACACCCTACCTGCCTCCAGTCACCACCCACTTGGTCCCTATCAGGGGACGAATGCCTTGATTAAGTTAAGGCATTTCACTTCTCAGCTTTCTTGTATTGTCTCAGACACGAACTTTTGGGGGACATATCATATCGAAACCGTAACACAAGGAGAGCCAACATGGAGCAACACATTCCATGGGAACCTGGAAGGGGGTGTCCATGCATTCCCTAATCATGTTTTTCAGTTAATAGCTCTGCTCTGGGACCAGCAGTTGAAAATGGTCATCTGTAAGAAGCTTGTTGTCTTGTTGGCAAACAGGTGTAATCACATAATCTGAAAGCAAAGAGGTAACCTCTACAATTTGGGGGTTCCTGACAGGCAGGAACTTTAGGTTTGTTGGCAATACTCTGAGAGAAGACTAGCAAGAAGTATCCAGTAGCTGTCTCCACTGTGTCATGTGCCCAAACATCCCGTGCCCTTTATTTTCAGTTTGCTCTCCCACAATTGCTCATCCTTTGCTCTATAAGGACCAGTCATTGGATCTGCTTTTCCTTTGACCCATGGTGGGTCTTTACAGGTGATTGAAAGGAGGAAGGAAGGTGGATCGGGATGTTTACTTCCCTAGCAGTCTTCAACGTGATAGCATAGCCTAGCACTGGCTGCTGCCCCTGCTGGAAGGTCAGCTCTTCACTTGAGGCACACTTTCTCCCTAAGGGTCACCGTCACCTCCTTTCCTATTCCCTTTGGGTCTAGGGGTAACAGTCTTGGGCTACTGCACAATTCATTGAGCTTTCTTTCTTTCTTTCTTTTTGTTTAAGAGAGAGGGACAGTGAGAGAGAGAGAGAGAGAATCAAGTTTTTATTTAGTTTTTCACGTGGCTTTTGTCGCTCTGAGATTCTTTGTGTATGTGATGCTGGGGTTTGAACTTGCATACTCGTGCATGCCAGCAAGCATCATAACCATTGAGCCACCGCTCCAGCCCCCCTTGAGGTTTCTTCATGCCAGCCTGTACATTTGTAAACTTGTCATTTTTAAAAACTCAAACTATATTGATTTTGGTACATGATCTGCCTCCTGTTGTGACCCAGTGTGATACATATTCCGAGTCATCACTGTTTCACCATCTCAGTGGCCTCTCCCCTTGTCCAGGCTGCCATCATCTCCTGCAAGGCTGCTGCAGTAACCCCCTGACTCATGCCCTTTTCACTCCAGTGTCCCACAGTCTATTCACTCAGGACACTTTAGCCAAAACAGTCTTTATCCTGTCACAAAAAATATTTATTGGTAATAACAGCAACTAAATGGTACTTATTCTTCTGCCAGGTATTGCATCAAAGCAGTCTTTAATACTGCGTATCAATCACTTCAGACCATCTCCTAAGACCCTTGAAAGACTCCCCAGAACTTTTGTAAAATCCAATATTCTTATCCTGGCTTGGGAAGCTCTTCATGAAATAACCCCTTCCTCCCATTCTGATCACATCTAGGACCACTCTATCTCAGGACTGTGCTCTGATCACCTTGGTCTTCCCTGATCACTCCACCACTCTGATGATTTTTCTTCCTTGAATGTCAAGTGGATGCTCCTTGTATCATCCAAATATCGAAGAGATCAATGGTGACCCCAGTTACCTTCCTTGACATCACCTTATTCTAGTTTTTTACATTGTTTCCTGCCTCCTTTCACATCTATCTTCTATCACTCTATCATCTATTTATCCATCCTCAATCAATCCACCCTTCCCCTAGAATATAAGCACTCCTGGAATGAGGGACTTGTCTCTCTTCTCCTGCCCATATCTCTCACTACATCACATGGTAGCTGACACATAGTAGTCATTCAATAAATACTTATCAAATGGGCTGGAGTGGTGGCTCAGTGATTATAGCGCTTGCCCGGCATGTGCAAGTACGCGAGTTCAAACCCCAGCACCATGTACACAATGAAGTCTCGGAGCAACAAAAGCCATGTGAAAAACCAAATAAAAAATTGATTCTCTCTCTCTCTCTTGCTGTTCTTCTCTTAAAAAAAAAAAAACTTGCCAAATGAATGAATCAGCAAATCAGAGGACCCAGTCCTAGAAGTTTCCATGACAGAGATTTGAGCTGGAAAAATAGAGCAGTTGAGGTACTAGAACTTTGTTACTTGGTGGGAACAGATAAACACTGTTTTTTTGGAACTGACTTACGTGATGATGGTCAGATAGGAATTCCAGAGTCATACTAAGGTTCGGATTTTTCATTTTTTGTGTGTGTGTTTATGTGTGGTTATTTTTGACTCCTTTGAAAGTCTGATGAAGTTAACAAACCCTTTCTCAGAAAAAAAATTTTTAATGCATAAAATAAAAGATCTAAAATTACAAAGAAAATCAAAATAGTTATGAAAATTTCTAAAACTGCAATATAATTGTAATATATAATTAATAGGTTAGCAGTAGTCTAGCACCAGAATTTTGAATAGTAAAGACTCTTAGTGGTATTTTGAGATATCTGCAACAGTAATGGTGACACAAAAAAATGTACAATTTATGTTAAGTCCCAGGTATACTAATTCTACTCTGCCCTGTGACTATGATCACAGTTTAGGGAAATAGTAAATTTGTTTGGAATTTAGTGAGAATAGTTTTTCTTGCCTAAGTCCCCAGATGTTCTGATTTCTGTCTATTGACCTCTCAGGGGTCTCTTTAAAATCTTAATAGGCTGGGCTGGAGATGGAAGTCTAGCAGTTCCTCCAAGGGCAGAGGGGCCTGGTAAGAAAACTTTTGACTGTAGTGCTGCAAAAACAAGCTTTATGAGGATACTTGCATGCCCTCAGTATGACCAGAGATTGGTGACTCACACAGGAGCTGAGGAGCTAAGGATGCTTCCCGGAACCAGATCCAAATCACTCTCTCCTTAAAGACTGAATTCTCTGCTGGAAATCATGGAAGATAATTTTTTCTGGTGAGATGTTTGGTGCTTCTTGTTTCTTAATAGTCAAGAAAAGTTTAAGGAGGATGCTTCACACAGAACCACTGTTTTGATTTATTTTAAGTCCCAAACACATTAACAATGGGGAAGTAAAAACCTAGGGTTCTGTGGGACATTATATTCACATTTCTGCTGTAAGGAAGAATCTTTATAGAGGAGAGTTTTAGGGTGGGACATCGAAGCTCTACCATTACATATAGAACACATGGACACTTACAGATGCAGTTCCTTAGCCTCATTCATCACATTTATGATCTATAGACTCTCCCCAAATCAGTTTCTTTAACTGCTTTGGGTTGGGAAGTGTAAAATTACACCTGCAACTGATCATAGTTGGGGATGCTCCCATTGGACTCTGGTCAGGAGACGGGTTCACTCAAACTATGAGGAAACAGGCCCAGGGCAAGACAAATTCTCCTAATACAGGCTTATGGATCATTACTTGCCTGGATGTCCTGCTCCTCATCAAAGAGAGAGAGCTTTAATAGAACGCAACTTTCTACTATGTGAAATCTCTGAAATTAATGAGAGGCCCTTTCCCATGTAGTTTGTGGAACTTGACACAGAGGCTTACAGACTGGGAGGGTTGAAACTATGTGAAAGCCTCTTAGAAGGTTGACCCATGTTAACTGTTTTAGTCAGCTTTTTTGTTGCTGTGACTAAAACACCTGACAAGAACAATTTCAGGAGGAAAAGTTTATTTAGGGCTTATGGTGTCAGAGGTCTCAGTCCATAGGAGGCCGGCTCCTTTCCTCAGGGCTGAGGTGAGGCTGAACATTATGGCAGAGTGTGGCAGAGGGAAGCGGCTTACATGATGATCAGGAAACAGAGAGACTCCACTCACCAGATACTAAATACATACCCTAAAGACACACCCTCGATGAGCCACCTCCTCCAGTCATACCCTACCCCTAGAGTGACCACTCTATCAGAGAATCAATTCACTGATTGGGTTAAGGATCTCATTACCCAATCATTTCACCTCTTAGACTTTCCACATTGTTTCATACATGAGTTTTTGGGGGACATCTATTATCCAAACTGTAGCAATAATATTATTTGGGTCTAGTCAAAAGATAGGGGAATTTAAATTGAGGTACTAGGTAGTTCAAGAGGCCGCAGAACCCTGATGTATATTGAAGCAAAGAGTTCTTTGGGTACAAAGTTTGGAAATCTTTCATGGATTTCTTCTTGTGTGCTGTCTGTTAGCTTGTCTGATAGTAGGAGGTAACTAATCCTAATGCTTTGTGACAGATCTTGGCTTTGTGGCAAGTTTTCAAGTGGAATTGAATGGCTTTGGGTTGTTGAAATAATTCACTACAATGTAGCTTGACATGTGACATCTTATTTTATAAAGCAGAGAAATTGGAATAGAAATCTAGAGCATGAAACTCTTTGCTAAAATAAATCAGCAATCATTCCCTATAGGTTTAGAGTAGAAATGAGGTTTAGTCTTATAAGTCCACCCTCATGACATCTGACAATCTAATTAAAACCAGGTGTAACCCGCATCACCACAGCCTGTCCCTTCCGACCACTTCCTGATTTTTGTAGCTACTAGATGTGATTCTGACAAGTAGCACATGCTCTGCTAGTAGGGGCTTGCCAAAATATTTGGTAGAAATCACAAAAGCATGTAAAAAGGGCAAGCCATCCCCACCTATGGCTTGGATTTACAGTATAGAATGCTGGGAGCTTGTTGCTCATGGGAAAGATTATTTTTCATCCTGTCTACTCCAGCTTAGCTGATCATGTGTGTCCAATGGCCTCCCAGTCCATAATTATAAGAGAGGATCTCATTGGAACACTTTAAGACTAACTAGGATTCAATCCCCTTGACAGGAAGTCATGATGGAATCTGTCACTAAGGTTGTGACCTGGGTTCTTCAAAGCCTATGCCTCTCTCTGTTTCCATTCCTGGGTCAAATGCTTATTACCATCTAAGCCCAAACTTTTACAAGTAATTAGCAGTTGAATCTTCCCTGGGCTCAATTCTCTTATCCATTTTCTAACCAAATTCCCATTGAAATCAACAACTAGGCTTATTGATTTAATTTAAAGTAATTTAATTTTAATCGATGACTTGCAGTTGCTTTTGCTGGAAGTTTAAATTAAGAAAGTCCCAATGAAGTAAACTAATAGATTTGATATTTGATAAATATTTACCTTTAAAATGCTAAGTCTGGTCAAGTCCATAAAGGAAATAGATCTCTAACTTTTAGAGGGCATAAAAATTAAGGAAATGACTTGTCAGAAACAATAAAACATTATCAACCCTGTGAGTGTTATACACTGCCTAAAATCCTGTTCTCCCTTTTGAGAGTGGTGGGTATAGGAATAATTTCCCCCAAGCCACAACCCTGAAGATTGATTCCCTTTAGGAGCCAAATCAGGATAAGGGTAGCATTGTCAAGGGAGCAGAATTCCAATAGCACAAAGTTCATTGCTTTCTGATTGTGCAAAGGAACATGTATGAGTCCACTCAGCATGTATGAGTCCAGCACTTGATGCTATTTCAAGATAAAATAATTAGCATTTTGCTCGGAAAACTCCACATCATGTAGTTCTCATTGACTTTCAGAGTCTTAGGAATAATTCAAAGACTTGCCTTGCCTTCAGGAAATGCAATGGTCAGAACTGACCAACATGAAGCCATGTTTGAAATTCTGTACTGTTCCCCTCCCTCACTTCCGTTCTGAGATCTAATGTCTTTTCATCCTGGCCAGAAGCTGCAGCCATTTTTCTCCATGCTTGACCCAGCCATTTATCCCACTTTCTTTTGGCAGAAGAATAGAAAACAACATTTGCAGCATCCCTAAATTAATTATACTTTTCTCAAGCTAAAGAACTGTGACAGAGCCACAAAACAGCAACTGAAAACTAATTCCTTAAAAGAATATAAAAAAAGGAAGTTGTATAAGATAGGGTAATTAATCTTGCAATAAAAATAATTGTTTACAGTTAAAATTAATGTAACATGCATTCCTCAGCAGATAATAAATTATGGACTTTCTCATTAGCATTTGAATTGATTTCCTCTAATTTCTGAGGAGCACATGAGCATGTGACTAGATTAAGTTTAATTGGACTACAGCTGGTGCTGATTGTACACGCCGAGGGTGGGGGCTTTGCTGACTGATTGGCTGTCTTGCATTTTGTTTCCATTGTCTTTCTCTGTCCCCATTGCTTTTCCCTACAGGTAGAAATATTGAAAATACTAAGGTCTTAAAATAAAATTATCAAAAAAAAAAAAAGAAAGAAAGAAAGAAAAAGGAGAAATAGAATAACCAGAAAAAAAGTACCAATTTTGGATAATTATAGCCCATGAGCTCCCACCAAGAATAATTTTGATATAATATATGGTTATCACAGAATGTATTTGTTAATACAATCTTCTCATTATTATAATTATTATAAGAGCTAACTTATTGAGCATTTACCATGTGCTACTATTGTACTAAGTATCACCCATCACTCCTTCTGCACAGTAGTTTTATTGTATGTGTTGTTATTCTTCCCATTTTCTGGTTGTGTAAACTAAGGCTCAGAGGGGTAAAACTCCTTGTTGAAGGAAACATAGATGGGTATCATAGAGTTGAGATTAAAATATTTTCTTTTTTTAAAATTCATATTCGTAGCCACTCTATTATTCTGATTATTTGAAGAATCAGACAGTCTAATTACCACTTTGATGGAGAATGAAAAATGTGCTCCTCGCTGAGCATCTGGGTAGGTCAAATAGCCTCTCCAGGAGGGGGAAAGCAGCTAAGCAGGGGTTAATTTACCACTGATGAAGAACTATATGGTCACCATGGAGATATGCAGTGTTTCTAATAGGCTGATAATTAGTTGGGGAAAGCATGAGTCCAATTAATATTGGGCTTGCTATTGGGCTTGCAGGAAGAAACCAATAATTCAGAAAAGGCGAGGGGAAGAATTGGTCAAATTTCAATCCAGTTCTACTAGGGTGTATCTGATTAGACCTGAGAAAATTAAGAACAAAAGAGTAATTGTACATTTTTAGTCCTACAATGGATGTTTTCTCTTAAATTTCTCACTTAAATGAAGTAGAATTGTTTATAGAAATAAAAAAAAATCTCTTCTGGAGATTTCAGTGGTGTGAAGCTTTGTGCCTCTCTCATATGAGTGGGGACTTCTTAGCTCTCCTAATTGGCCCGTTGTAATAGGAATGGCTCAACCCTTTTGCTTTTTTCCTCTACAGGAAAAGAAGCAACTTCGGAGTAGGGGTTCTTTCTGCAGATGACACAAAAATTTTGGTAAATTTAATGGCTTCTCTGGATTGCCATTAGTCCCTCTACTGATTTCATTCCACCTTGCCACATAGTCTGTTGTTTACATAACAATTCCTCCTTTTCACCCCTAGCGCATGGGGCCCACATTGGCTATAATAAATACATAAAAGTATACATATTAGCTACAATTATAAATAAAGATTTCCTAATTCTGAATAAAGTTGGGTCTTGAAAGTTTTCCCATTATATTATTTGCCATATGTATCTTAGTGTTACACTCTGTAAGGTATTCATAAATTCAAATATTGAGGTAGGTAACTACATGGAGAAATAGGAATTGATCATGGTTATCAGTGTAGACAAGAAAAAAGGCTTTAGAAAATGTAGTATGTAAGTTTACATTCATGCTTTCTATGCTTTTCTTTGAATAGAAAATTTTTGATCAAGACAAAGACTGCCATAGAATTAAAATAGATCTACCTTCTAAGGAATAGATACACATGCACGCATTAATTTTAGGTCTCCTGCTTGCTTAAATATTGACTATGGGAAGAAGACAGAAAGCAAGACAGTTGGCTGATGTGGTGATACTTTTCAATGGACAAACGTGTGCAGTACAACTACCAAGGGACCAGCCTACTTGGAGCCTACTTTGGTCCTTTTGCTTTTTGCATTTTATAGTCAATTCCTAAATAACTCTCCCTTTCCCCAGTCCCCACTTTGCTTGGAGCTGTTACAAATCTGTAATCTGTTTCCTTGTTTTAGTTTTGTTGTAAGCTAAAAACACAACCTCTTCAATTCTCCCAGTAAACACAGTGCCACGTTGGTGGAGACTTGCGCTCCCACCTCATTATGGCCAAGCAGGGTGATGTCACACTTGCCCGATACCAGTCTGCCCATAAATGACACAGCCTGTTCCCCTTTCGCTTCCTGACTCCAGCACAGGGAAGGAGCTTAGTATGAAATTCATGCTGTGATGACAGATTTAAAAGTTGCTACAAACTCTAACAGACAGCAACTGCAGTTTGTAGACATACACAACATGGACAGCTCTGTTGTGTTCTTAAGTGATGACATTCTTCGTTTAAAGAGTTACATTTATATAGCTCATTACGGTGGCCTGTCTATGAAATGAGGGCTGTAGAGAGAGGGGGAAAGAAGCCTAAATTGGATATGAAGACATTTACCAGAAGAATTTTCCAAATGTTAATGAGCAGCTTAAGGGCTGCACACATGTGTTGTAATGTAATTGGGTCCAATGCCTTCTGGGGACTTTGAAGCTTTTCCTGTTCTTGCCTATTGTATTTTGGGGGATAGAATGAGCCCCTTAGATTTCTAACACTTTGGCTCTGAAGATCCACATGGTGCTAAATTGTAAATCTGCAGACAGCCAACAAACAGAGGGCTCAGCTCCAGCCACTCTCGTTTGGTTGGGCCTTTCCACTCAATTAAATGAATGGCAGTTTCTAAAATGGCTCTGGGGAGGTACGATGTGCTATGGAAAGAATTTATTGGAATTGGGGCAAAGAGGGGGTCCTTCCCTGTTTCTGGGGATTTTTTCTGGAAAAAAAAATGCATCTAAATATGTCCTGAGAAACTTAGCAACCTGTTTCTATCTCTTGGTATTTGTGTTCTCTTGGGTAGGAAAGCTTTGTGTTTTTCTTTCCTCCACATAGGTATCAATTACATCAGAATGAGCATATATGATCAAGTATGTGTGTGTGTTTTAAATTCTCTACAGTTGTTTTCAAATTCTTAGAAAGTAGCCATGCTCATTCATCAGAGAAGGAGCAAGATGCCCCCTCAGCTTGACACAAGTAGGCAGGTTGTTCCCACTGTGGACTATCTTCAGATTTTGGATACCAGAGGAGAGCCAATCTAGGGAGCATTGGGGTTTCAGGCTGGGTACTCAGGTTCCAGGCTCCTGCCCTCTCTGAAAAAAAATGGGTGAGGGCCACTAAGACCTTTGGGTTGCATGTTGTCCAGTCTAGGTGAAGTTAGTTCTGACTACTGTCATAATTCAGGAGAAAATTTTATTGAAGAGTGGAATGTCCCTGATTTAGGGAACCACAAATGACTTCTACAGAAGCAGAGAGGGGATGCTGGCCATCACTGTGATTCTGTGGAGTGGTCTAAAGCTTGCTGAGGCAGGCTCACAGAGGCCTTCTGAAGTTGCACTTGGGAATGAGAGCAAGTTTGGGAATGGGAATAGCCTAGAAAAACGAGTCCTTCATCCTCAGTTACTTCCTTGAAGACACAAGCTGCGATTCTCATTCTTATGAGGCTGTGAAGTCGCTGCGTTGGAATGCTAGCTGAAGTGAAGTCCACTCTTCATTAACCTTTTAACTTTCTGCTTAGTCTCCTATTCTAATGGCTTTTTGTTTCATTGCAAAAATATTCTTTTGAGTTTAATCTTTTATAACTGTTTCATTGCCATTGAAAATGGAGAGCAATGTGAAATTAAGAGGATGCTATTTAAATAAGAATATTTTCAATCTCTGCATTTGGACTTAAACTCACTAAAAACAGAAATAGAAAGCAAGTCATTCTGAGGAAATGCCCCATGTGTGTTTTTATCCAAAGCTCCGCGGAACAATCTGACGGGTAGATGAACCTCCAAATTCTATGCAATCTTGAAACTCAACTACAAATGCCAAGTCCAAGGCATCAAGGCCATCCTTCTTCCCAGAAGACCAATTAGTTTTGGCCACTGTCACAGGTGTCAGGGAGTGGGGAAGAGGTTTGCCACATTCTCTAATCACAAATAAAGAGTGAATGCATCATTGTGCTCTGAGTTTGAAAGGAGAACTCAATTCCAGTTGAGATGGCCAGAGAAACTCATCACAGAGACTTTCTCTGATGCTTTCACATGTATTATTTCATTTAATTCTTTAGATATCCCTGAAATATAGTATTATTATTTTTAATTACCTGATGAGGACTTTGAAGCCGCTAGAGAATAAGGCACTCATAAGACTTGAAAGCTAGAAAAACGTAGCTAGAATTTGAACCCAGGTCAGCCTCTTATAAGTTGGGAGTAGTGAAAGACCAAGGGTCAGGAGACAAACACAAACTCCAGGAATTCAAAGTTTAGTGTGCAGCTCTGTTGCTCTAATTGGAGGTTTGGGTCTGGGGGAATAACTGGGAGAGAAGCCTGGAAGAAGCGGGGTTCTACTTTGGAGGACTTGGACCCGCTGGCTGTAGTCAAGGGGAACTTCAGTTGATCATCAGCTCCATGTGACCACAGCCTGTATCTGATTTATTCACAGTGGGAGTTCTCAGTCCCTAGGACCATGTCTGATGCATAATAGGCACCCTATAGGTGGAATAGGAAGGGAGGATAGAGCAGAGGGAAGAAGGAACCATTGAACTTTACTTCTCTGAGAAGTGATTTGCTGAATTATGGTCTAGGAAGGGTAATCTGGATGTAGATATTTAGGATGGCATATTATTGGTTGAGTCTGGGCAGAGTCAAATGATAGCAAAATCATCAAACTTAAATTATATATTCACACTTGATTTAGAATTTTGGACTCATGATCCTTATGTGGTTATTAGGCAAATTATTTGTTATCTTAAGAATCATAGCAGAATTCATGTTTCCTAAAGCAACATTATCTCTGGTTGGAACTCTCTCTCACCTGGATAAACAATGTGGAATGACTAGAGATGAAGTGCTTAATTGCTTGTTTAATGTTTCTAATAGATACACAGTTGGGACTGTCTTGATGATGCGCAGCTTTAAAATCACTCTTTCAAACTTTTCTCCTAATAAATGCCAGGTTATTTTGGTAATCAAGGATGGTTGTTGTGACAATGACCAATTCACATGAATCATTAGGCTGTCAGGGTTCAGGGCTTTAAGTGATCAGTCAGAAATTTGAGAAAAATAGACACTGCATATCAATCTACTCTCAGAAGCATTCCTGCAGGAACCATGGCCACCTTTGTGGAGCTCAGCACCAAAGCCAAGATGCCCATTGTGGGTCTGGGAACCTGGAAGTCTCCCCCAGGTAAAGTCAAAGAAGCCGAGAAGGTGGCCATTGATGCGGGATATCGCCACATAGACTGTGCCTACACCTATGAGAACGAGAGTGAGGTGGGAGAAGCCATCCAGGAGAAGATCCGAGAGAAGGTGGTGAAGCGGGAGGACCTCTTCATTGTTAGCAAGCTGTGGTGCACCTTCTTTGAGAGAAATGATCTGAAGAAAGCCTTTCAGAAGACCCTCACGGACCTGAAACTGGACTACCTGGACGTCTACCTTATTCACTGGCCCCA